>VONZ01001415.1:0-150088 GCA_012976165.1 Labeo catla | reverse complement strand
TTAATTTTTGATTAGTAATATGCATTGCTAAGAACTTCATTTGGACCACTTTAAAGGCGATTTTCTCAATATTTCGATTTTTTTTTTGCACCCTGTATATTCAAATAGGCCAAATATTGTCCTATCCTAACAAACCATGCATTAATGGAAAGCTTATTTATTTAAAATTGACCCTTATGACTGGTTTTGTGGTCCGTGGTCACATATGACACTGAAGGCTGAAATTGAGTTTTGCCATCAGGAATATATTACATCGTAAAATAATAATATTTCACAAGATTACTGTATTCCTGATTAAATAAATACAGCTTTGGTGAGGATAACAGACTTGTGGCCCATTTCAGGTGAATGTTATCTGTGATTGGATCGTCCTGACATTTATGACAAGAAAACATCACTACAAAGAGCAGAAATATACATATGTTGATGACTTTGGACTTGTGAGTATTTATGGCTTCATTAAACATCCAAATGGTTGCTACTTACTTCTTAATAAATGTATTTGCTATTTTAACATCATCCTAGTTCACTTTCTGTAATTGCTTATTTAAAGTAAGTAGTTCTTGTGCCTAGTTGTTTTGTTAATAAGAAACTAACATGAGCTATTTCTTTCAATTAGTTATCCAATGAAGAAACATAGGAGATCATCAGGCTATGAATTCTACACTAATTCTGTGCAAATTAATGTATTTCTCAGGTTTACAAATGCTGTTCCAAATGAAGTAATACAGTGAATAAAAATACATTTGGATACAATTATCAGTGTGATTGATTTATTCACTAACTTTTGGGTTTTATTGTTTGATTACAAAAAGGGAAATTAATTGGATCTCTTAAGAGAATAAAATAAATATAGAAATAAATAGTAAAAAAAATAGTAATGATTAAAAAATAGTAATGTACTGCAATTCTAATGTTTTAGATCCACTGACTGTCAAATTGTTAAAGAAAACAAATCTGTAATTTGTATATTATGTCGTTTGTTCACCCTTGGAAGTTTACCGAGGACCCCTAGTGTTGGTCCAGAAGCAGTACGGGTAAAGCTTGCATCCAGTAGGGGTCAGTAGAGAAATGCACCCCTCACGATTCCTAGTTCAGGAGGAAGATCACAGCGACCTTTTTCCTCCCGTTAATGCATGATGGCGGCCGCGTTGAGAGGGAGTCTAGTAACATTGGCCAAGGTGAGTTTTGAAAAACGATTCTGTCATTTGCTTATAGTTTACAATGACATATCCCAAATTTGTATGTCTGCGTCTCACGGCCAAATACAAAGATTTACTGGGAAACGAACGCCGTTAGTTGGACGTATGAGGGAAGTCTGGACTAGAACACATTGGGTAACGTTAACGATAAATGGTAAAAACATGAAATGTTAGTTGACATCTCACAGGAGAGGTCCGTTAGAAATTGCCTGGATGTAGAAATTGAAACAATTTACTTAGACTTCCGTTATATTCCTTGCAGTGCCATAGTAAACTGATGGTAAATGGTAATACTTTGTCATAGAACATGTTACATGTATTGTTATTACTCCTTTTGGATTTACCTCAATTAGCAGAAAGTTCCGTTGAGAAGCTTAAAAAACAGAAATCATCTATTGTCAGGGCTGTCAAAGGTTTTGGGAACTGATGTAAGGGGGATGTTTTCTCTTTACTAGAAAACTAACAGTTTTTTTAAATTATTGGCTGATTCATTGGCCTGGCCAACATATTTTGAACTTTCATCACCTGTAAAGCTCTTTTTAAAACATACAGGTTGTTTACACAAGCCTGTCATGTCTGTATCAAAAGTGTCTGACACTCCAGAAATGAGAGTTGCTGTACGATGTCCACCCATAATAGTACTTGACCTATGACATTCTTAACCCCTTCAGGGTCTGAGTGGTGCCCGGTTGCAGCCGTTGTGCGCCCGCTCTCTGAGTTTGACTTCCAGTCAAAATGTTTCGGAAAGTCCCCCGGCACGTGCTGACAGTACCTTCAAGGTTACCATGGTCCCTGGAGATGGAGTTGGACCTGAGCTGATGACTGCCGTCAAAGAGGTTTTCAAGGTACTGATGCACTTTCTCAGTCTTTTTTCAGACACGAGTAAACTTCAACCCTGAATATGATATAATGGGCTTTACAGGGTTAAACATCTAAGCTTTAGTGGCTGCTGCCACCTTGCCAGCTCAACTCTTTCTCATGCCTTATCCCTTGTTGCTTACCACTTGTTTCTAATGCCTTTTCACCTCACCCTCTAGGCAGCTGATGTACCTGTGGAGTTTGAGGAGTTTCATCTGAGCGAAGTGCAGAACATGGCCAGCGAGGAGAAACTGGAAGAGGTGTTGTCCTCCATGAAGAACAACAGAGTTGCCATCAAAGGTAATATTTCTAACTGCTGATCATGTCGTAAAGGGTCAGAAATGAAAATTCTGTCATTAATTACTCACCCTCATGTCGTTTCAAACCCGTAAGACATTGTTCATCTTTGGAACACATATTAAGATATTTTTGATGAAATCCAAGAGCTTTCTGACCCTATATAGACAGCAATGCAACTGGCACAAAATAAACAAAAAAACAACTTTATTTAGCGATTTCTTTTCTTCCGGTCATTGTACTGTCTATGCAGGGTCACAAAACTCTCGGATTTCAACCAAAATATCTATCAAATATCTATCTAAAAAACCATACATCAATGGAAAGCTTATTTATTCAGCTTTCAGATCTATAAATCATAATTTTAAAAAATTGACTATTATTATGGTTTTGTGGTCCAGGGTCACATTTATATATTGATGTACTGACAAATGCTAATTTGGCATTTAAAATAAATGTTGTTTTAATTCTCTCTGTGCTTAGGAAAGATTCACACTCCTATGGAGTACAAGGGTGAACTGGCATCATATGAGATGAGATTGAGGTACTACTTTGGCATATTATCATTGCTGCTTTGTGCTGCTCATGGTTCCCCTGCTTGTTTTTGATTGATTGATCGATTGATTCTTTTTTGTGTTATGATATATAGGAGAAAGCTGGACCTGTTTGCCAATGTGGTTCATGTGAACAGCCTGCCCGGATACAGCACCCGCCACAATAACCTGGATCTGGTCATCATACGGGAGCAGACAGAGGGAGAATACAGCTCTCTGGAGCATGAGGTACTTTTGCTCACATCATTTCTTTCTATGTGCAGTACAGACTTTTTACAGTATTTAAGTTATTAATAATCCTACCCTCAACATCCTTCCGAAATCATTCTAATATGCTGATTTGGTGCTCGAGAAACATTTGTTATCAATGTTGAAAACAGATGAGCAACTTAATATTTTTGTGGAAACTGTGGTATGTTGGTTTGATGAAGAGAACAGTGTTTATTTGAAATAGACATCTTTTGTAACATTATAAATAAGTACTTCTGTGTTTGTAGAGTGTCTCTGGAGTGGTTGAGTGCCTGAAGATCATCACTAGGGAGAAATCTCGCCGCATCGCTAAATTTGCATTCGACTACGCCACAAAGAAAGGCCGCAGCAAAGTGACTGCTGTCCACAAAGCAAACATTATGTAAGTATGATTATTAAGTATGATTAAACTGTATGGATTAATCCACCATACAGTTTTAAAGCTAAACACATAGACTCACTCACCTTGGATTATCTTTGCAGGAAACTCGGGGATGGTCTTTTCCTGCAGAGCTGTGCAGAAGTGGCTGAACTTTACCCTAAGATTAAATATGAAAACATCATCATTGATAACTGCTGCATGCAGGTATAGTTTCAAGTCTTTTATTATCAATGACCAGCAGTGAGAACGGGCATAATTAAAATACTGTTTGGTTGTGTGGCCCACAGCTGGTGCAGAATCCCTATCAGTTTGATGTGCTAGTGATGCCAAATCTCTACGGCAACATCATTGATAACCTGGCAGCAGGGCTGGTGGGCGGAGCTGGAGTAGTTCCAGGCGAGAGTTACAGTGCAGAATATGCTGTGTTTGAAACGGTTGGTGTCTAAATCTTGTTTTTCAATTGTTCATTTGTTATACAGTTGAAGTCAAAAGTTTACATACACCTTGAATCTGCAAAATATTAATTATTTTACCAAAATAAGAAGGATCATACAAAATGCATGTTGTTGTTTTTTTAGTACTGACCTGAATATAACATTTCACAAAAGATGTTTACATATAGTCCACAAGACAAAATAATTGTTGAATTTATAAAAATGACCCTATTCAAAAGTTTACATACACTTGATTCTTAATACTGTGTTGTTACCTGAATGATCCACAGCTGTGTTTTTTTGTTTAGTGATAGTTGTTCTTTAGTCCCTTGTTTGTCCTGAACAGTTAAACTGCCTGCTGTTCTTCCCACAAATTCTTTTGGTTTCTTTTTTGTGTATTTGAACCCTTTTTCGACAATGACTCTATGATTTTTGAGATCCATCTTTTCACACTGAGGACAACTGAGGGACTCATATGCAACTATTACAGAAGGTTCAAACGCTCACTGATGCTCCAGAAGGAAACGCAATGCATTAAGAGCCAAAGGGTGAAAACTTTTAGAATTTAACTTTTACGGTAAATGTAACTTATTTTGTCTTGTGGGAGAAATGTAAGTATCTTCTGTAGCTTATGAAGGGCAGCACTAAATGGAAAAAAAATATGATATTTAAGCAAAATAAATATGTACATATCTTCATTCTGTTGAAAAGTGTACACCCCTGGTCTTAATGCATTGTTTTTCCTTCTGAGGCATCAGTGAGAATTGCTTAGCAGTCTGCATGATGACTTAACAGTGATGTGTTTTTGAATTTACAATCAGGGTGCCAGACATCCCTTCGCTCAGGCTGTCGGCAGGAATATTGCAAACCCTACTGCTATGCTCCTCAGTGCATCCAACATGCTGAGACACCTCAAGTGAGTCTCCCACTGTTATTTAGCATTGATATTCCATATTTAATTTCTTTCAAAGTCATATCTTGTGTTTAACCTTTAAACTGTACCTTTAATTGCTGTGTTTAGATTTTTTTTTTTCACATTAAACATGGTTTTCAGATCTAATTCAGGCAATTTGTCATCTGAGTTTGCCTTTTACATTTAACACCATGTTTTGTGGTGAAAAGTGTGGAATTTGGAGTTTTTTGTAACAAGATTGTAATGCTCAACAAGGCTGAATGTTTTTGATTTAAAATGCAGTGAAAACAGTAATATTATGAAATTATTATAATAATATATTAATATAATAATTTGTTCCTGTGATGCAAAGCTGATTTTCAGCATCCATTATTCCAGTCTCAGTGTCAGACAGGAAGAAATTACATTTTAATTACATAAGAAATTACATAAATTTTATTAAAACAGAAAATGTTTACTAAAATTGTAATATTTCACAATACTACTGTTTTAACTTTATGATCAAAGAGATGCAAACTTGGTGATAATAGACTTCAAAAACATTTAAAGAATTTTAATTATGCTAAACTTTTGACCATCCTTGGTGATTGTACTGATGCAAGTGGGTTTTTTCTTTCAGTCTTGAGTATCATTCAAACATGGTGTCTGAGGCTGTCAAGAAAGTCATTAAGCAGGGCAAGGTAAGAGATTGTGTGTGAGTCTGTGTGTTCATGTCTGAATGGGAGAGAAAGGTGTATTGTGTGGCTGATATGCATCTTATTGGAGAACATGTGTATGAGTGCAAGTGTGTTTCAATGTTTTTAAGAAGTGTGCAAGATGCACAATCTGTTGTTGATGGACATTTATGCATGCAAGTCTGCATCGTCCTGGTGGCATTGGTTTTCATTTTAATTGGTTGGTTTCCCTTTGCACAACTGGCTTTGAATGAAATACTGTAATCACAAAGCAGCGCTGTATCTTTAAAAGGATAATTCAACCAAATATGAAAATTCTGTCATTAATTACCCTCATGTTGTTTCAAACCCGTAAGACCTTCGTTCATCTTCAGAGCACAAATTAAGATATTTTTGATGAAACCCGAGAGTTTCTACCACGTAGTAAGTAATCATTGAAGTAGCCCATGTGACATCAGTGGTTCAACTTTAATGTTATGAAGGTACTTTTTGTGCGCAAAAAAAACAAAAATAACACTTTATGCAACAATTTCTTCAGTATCAGTTGACACTTGTTCAGTGCAGGGTCAGAAAGCTCTTGGATTTCATCAAAAATATCTTATTTTGTGTTCTGAGGAGGAACAAAGGTCTTACAGGTTTGGAACGAAATAAGTGTGAGTAATTAATGACAGAATTTTCATTTTTGGGTGAACTATACATTTAACCCTGAAGCACTTCCAGTTTGTTTCTGCATTACACTATGGTTTAAGCCCTCTGTGTTTTATTTGGATAGTTGAGGCTTTTTGGTTAGCCTTGTTGGTTGAAGTTCTGCTAACTATCAAACTTTGTCTTTTCTTATATTTTATGTCTTCTAACTTAAAGACCTCATGAAATAGTCAGACAAGGGCCTTATTCTTTTTCGTCATGACGTTTTTTTTTTTTTGTTTTTTTTTATCCATAAGTCTTTAGGTTATGCAAATAAAAAATAAAACACTTTTTACAATAAGGTCTCATTTGTTACAATTAATAACTACATAGGTTGTCGTAATACTTCTGGCACATTTATTAAGCTTAAAGGAGAAGTCCACTTCCAAAACAAAGATTTACATATAATGTAGTCACCGCCTTGTCATCCAAGATGTTCATGTCTTTCTTTCTTTCTTTAGTGGTAAAAAAAAAATATGTTTTTGAGGAAATCATTTCAGCATTTTTCTCCATATAATGGACTGATATGGTGCCCCGATTTTGAACTTCCAAAATGCAGTTTAAATGTGGCTTCAAACGATCCCAAATGCAGTTGTAAACGATCCCAGCCAAGGAAGAAGGGTCTTATCTAGCGATCTAACGATCGGTTATTTTCATAAAAATAATGCAATTTATGTACTTATTAATGTCAAATGCTCATCTTGTCTTACTCTGCCTGGATTGTTTTTTTCCGGTTCATGACAGGGTATGTTGAAAAACTCAACTTCAAAATCATTCTATATGGCTGTTTTACCTTTTTTGTTAGGAGTGTTTGATCTTTGCATGTTCACTTTGCAAAGACTGCGTCAATACTTCTGCAGCAACGTATGATGATTTTGAAATATTTTTAAAGTTGAGGGAGAAAATGCGATTGGAGTTTTCCGACATACCCTAACTGTCTTGAGCAAGAATACACAGAGTTCAGGGAGAGAAAGGCAAGATGAGAGTTTGAGGTTAAAAAGTGTTTAAATTGTGTTTTTGAATGAAAATAACCGATCGTTTCACTAGATAAGACCCTTTTTCCTTGGCTGGGATCGTTTACAACTGCATTTGGGATCGTTTGAAGCCGCATTTAAACTGCATTTTGGAAGTTCAAAATCGGGGCACCATAGCAGTCCATTGTATGGAGAAAAATGCTCAAATGTTTCCCTCAAAAAACGGCTGAAGAAAGAAAGACATGAACATCTTGGATGACAAGGGGGTGAGTACATTATATGTGAATATTTGTTTTGAAAGTGGACTCCTTTAATATTAAATTCAGCATTTACAATACATTTTTAAAATATGATGTTATGTTTGTTAATGTTAGTTAATTCATGAACAACAAGATCTAGCAATGAACAATTGTTTTTAACAGTAAAAATGAATAAATGCTGTTAAAATATATATTGCCTGTTAGTTGATGTTAGCTAATGCATAACTAATAATACTTTTTTGTAAAGTGTTTTAAAAAAAATAATGTTCAAGCTGTTGGTATTTATAATGGAGGAATTGCACTAACAGACACTAATATAAGACACAATTACCAAATCTGATTTCATGGGGTCTTGATTTCATTATTATCATATATTCATTTCACTGACACAATCTCGGTATATACATTCAGCTTCAGCTTTGGCTTTCCTAAAATTTTCCTCCTAACAGAATCTCAGTCTAGGCAACTCTAGGCTTCAAGTTTGTGCTTGTCCATAAATTCTGATGTGGTCTTCACCTTCCCTTTCTCCACATTTCTTCCTCTGCCGTCACATCCCGTTTTGGGTGTTGTGACTGTCTGTGTGTATTTGTCTGTGTGTCCCAGGTAAGGACGCGAGACCTAGGGGGTTACAGCACCACTGGTGACTTTGTCCGTGCGGTTGTGGCCAACCTGCGCCATCGGACTGTTTGAAGATGCTTGCCAATGTCTATCCCGGATCACCCTATATGTGCCACTTCTGATCTGAATTTGCTCAAAGATAATTTTAAAGCAGCTCTGTCATATCCTACATTTTCTTTTCCCATTTCTTGCTTTCATTTTCTCTCATTTGTCTCTCTGGTTACTGATTTCTGTTTTTTGGTTCTTTTAATGCATCCATGTACATTTATTTTCATTTCTGTTTGTTACATTATGCATCTTTAACCTGAATTACACTTCTGTTTAAAAGTTTGGAGTCAGTATAATTTTTTTTTTAAAGTTCCTAATGCTCACCAAGGCTGGATTTATTTGATCAGAAATGCAGTAAAACAGTAAAATGATAAAATAATATATAATAATACAATTAAAAATAATGAATGTCTAAATGTTCTTCATAAATCACATAAACCTTCAGAAATCATTCTAACATGCTGGCATCTAACATGCCATTTTTTGGAAACATAATTTACTCCAGGATTCTTTGATGAATAGGAAGTTCAACATAGCAGCATTTATTTGAAACAGAAATGTGACATTATAAATATTTTTACTCTTGCTGAATAAAACTATTAATTTCTTCCAAAAAAAAAAAAAAAGAACTCACCCCAAACTTTTGAATGGTAGTGTATGTTTAACATTGCTACTTTGTTTATTGCAGTTTTAAGTTTAAATTTTAGTTTTAGCTATATAGTTAGTTTTCTGTATGGCTCAGTCTTATTCCTGCTTTTATATAATCTTTGTTTGGGGCTGGTCCTCGTCGAATTGCCTTCGTGATTCCAGGACCTCGGTGAATTTGATTATCAGCACGTTTTCAGAAGCCATTTTGCATATTGAGACTGAAGTGCCAGCAGCGATACTTAATGATGTTTTTCCCCCTTCTTCATGTTACTAATATAAACATCACTAATCAAATCCGCTGCTGTCATAAATCAGGTGGGGGATTACAGGTTTCATTTTATGATGTAAATGTTTTGAGAGGGAAGTCTGCTCTGTGCCATTGCTGACTGACTGAAATAATGACTGATTGATATCTTAAGCAAATGATATCTCTCAGCCTCTCAGGCATTTTTAAACTTACCTCAGTCATTGCGGTACTGATGTAGCTGTCTTCGTATTTTTCTAAGCTCAGCACCTGCAGTATTAGCATTTTCACTCTTACTACTTGCCTTGTTTGGGAAGGTGGAAACCACATGTTTTAATTTAGACA
Source organism: Labeo catla (assembly GCA_012976165.1). Taxonomy (NCBI): domain Eukaryota; kingdom Metazoa; phylum Chordata; class Actinopteri; order Cypriniformes; family Cyprinidae; genus Labeo; species Labeo catla. The sequence goes on along the minus strand of VONZ01001415.1, from coordinate 140,704 downwards.
GATTTCGTAAGGTTTTTTCATCTTTTAAATGAACTGACCAATGTTGTCAAATGTGAATTTTTATTCTTTTCAATGCCAAAAAAATAAAAATGTAAAACCAAAAGAATTGAAAAGTGTCACTTTGTACTAGTCACTGGTATTTGCATTTAACATTCACAAACTAGAAGTCAATATAACAAACATCATACACTAAATGTGCTGAATGTTTGAGAATTAGGTGCACCATGTATCTGTGCGAACAGACATTAGAATATATAATACATAAAATAATATGGAAAATATTTTATTCCTCTCTTTGGTGTAGGTTCGCACCTCAGACCTGGGAGGCTACGCGTCCTGCGATGAGTTCACCAGGGCTGTCATCTCTAATATGACTGTCTAGACCAATCCCAGCGCTCCACAAATATCATCTTAAGCACAATCTCCAGCACTGGTTTCCCAGTGTCAAACTCTTTTGGTCCAGCATTTCACATTTCCTTGCTCAAGGCTTGCTACTGGCCTAACGTTTAGATTTTTCACATAGTCTACAATAGAGCACAAGTGTTGTAAGAGTCAGATGTTGTCTCTATCCAGAACCACTGATGTACCAGACTGTACTGCTTTATGATGCTGCTTACAAAAGATGTATTTATTCAGCTATTTATTACTTACTTGCAATTGCTACTTGTTCATTCCCATTAATAAAATGTTACATAATATTACGGCAAGTATGTTGTCTTTTTCAGTAGTATTACAGTAAATAAAAACTGCTACACATGGTGATGGTCCTGCAGCAAGAGAAATGTTCCATTAGTCATCTACAACAACCGTGTTTACATGATTAAAACGTTATAAATAATGTTTCAATGTATTAATATTAAAAATAATAAAACAAAAACTAAATATTGAGCTTGGTAATATTACAGGTTCTTTTTTTTTCAACGTGGAAGTAACCCTATGGGCGAGACTTCTGGTTCATTAGCACCTTTTTCCTGAATAACCAATAAGCAGGGCCATTAAGGATTCTAACTTAAGTTTGGCTGCTTTTGTGTTTCGGTCTCCCGAAATTCATATTAAAAACGGACTGAATTGAAACTTTTTCAGTACAACTAAATATAAAAATGTGCGCAGGTTTAACGTATCGGCTTCATGAAAATGTTAATTTGACTAGAAACACCAGAGACTGGAAATGTAAATTTGGCGGACCGCAGTAAAGATAGTTTGCGGTTTGATATTCGGATTTCTTTTGGCTATAAATACATAGCGCGCTGTCATAAACATGCAAATAAACCCGAATGTGGTTCTCCATGATTTGTGAATTCTGGTGATGCTGTGCCTTTTGGCCGAAATTTTATTTTATTTTTTCGACTCTTAATTTTATAATGCTTATAGCTCCGAAAGTTGGAAACATAGCAGACTGAAACCAGTGTCATGTGAACCAGCTTGATCTGTGAATTTTTTCACAGCAAAGCTCTTGTCCGTAACCCCCTTGGTAAGTCTGCTATAGTAAGGAATGTGAAAAATAGGCGCTCTTCATGTTTAACGTATTTTACCATTAAACACGCAGACTGCTCGAATACAAAAACATTGTTTTTAAGTCAAATTCGATTTGTGAAAAATTTCACAATCGCTATTTATTGCGTAACAGTGTTTCTTTATGCTCTGCTCTCTTTTTCTTCTATCAGTACTGGTCAGCTGGCCCTTTCCTGAGTCACTAACATCACTATTCTGATCTGTGAAAACTTTCACAGGTTAGTACTGGTCAGCTGACCCTTCCCTGAGTCATGTAAATCACTATTCTGGTTTGTGAAAACTTTCACAGTTCAGTACTGGTCAGCTGACCCTTCCCTGAGTCATGTAAATCACTATTCTGATCTGTGAAAACTTTCACAGTTCAGTACTGGTCAGCTGACCCTTCCCTGAGTCATGTAAATCACTATTCTGATCTGTGAAAACTTTCACAGTTCAGTATTGGTCAGCTGACCCTTTCCTGGGTCACTAACATCACTATTCTGATTTGTGAAAACTTTCACAGTTCAGTACTGGTCAGCTGGCCGTTCCCTAAATCACGTATATCACTATTCTGATTTGTGAAACCTTTCACAGTTCAGTATTGGTCAGCTGACCCTTTCCTGGGTCACTAACATCACTATTCTGATTTGTGAAAACTTTCACAGGTCAGTACTGGTCAGCTGAACATTCCCTGAGTCAGTAACATCACTATTTTGATCTGTGAAAAAATTCACGGGTTAATTACTGGTCAACAGACCCTTCCCTGATCATATTAATCATTTCTGTCTGTGAAACCACAGAGTGCTAGTCTAACTGTGCCCTTTCACGTTCACTATATCACTATTCTGATCTGTAGAAAACTTTCACAGGTTAGTACTGGTCAGCTGACCCTTCCCTGAGTCATATTAATCACTATTCTGATCTGTGAAAACTTTCACAGTTCAGTACTGGTCAGCTGACCCTTCCCTGAGTCATATTAATCACTATTCTGATCTGTGAAAACTTTCACAGTTCAGTATTGGTCAGCTGACCCTTTCCTGGGTCACTAACATCACTATTCTGATTTGTGAAAACTTTCACAGTTCAGTACTGGTCAGCTGGCCGTTCCCTAAATCACGTATATCACTATTCTGATTTGTGAAACCTTTCACAGTTCAGTATTGGTCAGCTGACCCTTTCCTGGGTCACTAACATCACTATTCTGATTTGTGAAAACTTTCACAGGTCAGTACTGGTCAGCTGAACATTCCCTGAGTCAGTAACATCACTATTTTGATCTGTGAAAAAATTCACAGTTCAGTTTGGGTCAGAATAGTGATGTACATGAATCAGGAAATGGTCAGCTGACCAGTACTGAACTGTGAAAGTTTTCACAGACTAGAATAGTGTTGTACATGACTCAGGGAAGGGTCATCTGACCAATACTGAACTGTAAACATTTTCACAGATCAGAATAGTGATGTACGTGACTCACGGAAGGGCCAACTGACCAGTACTGACCTGTGAAGGTTTTCACAGATCAGAATAGTGAGGTTAGTGACCCAGGAAAGGGTCAGCTGACCAGTACTGAACTGTGAAAGTTTTCACAGACAGATATAGTGATGTGACGTGTCTGGAGGGTCAGCTTCCAATAGAAATAAGTTTACAATGATCTGAATAACGTGACTACTGAGACAACTGAACCAATCTAACTGTGAACATTTCTGAATTGGAACTAGTATGACCGGTACTGGTATGGTATTTTCATTGAAAGTTGATGATGTTAGAACCAGGGAAGGGGTCGGGTGATAAGAACTGTGAAAGTTTTCACGGTGTGATATGGTGATGAATTGATCTGAGGGGGTTTTCTCCAGAGAATAGAAGTTTTCAATACAAAGGATGTTCAGAATGGTGGTGTCAGCGGCTCAAATCAGAATTGAAATGTACTGATCAGAATAGTGATGTATGACTCAGGGAAGGGTCAGCTGACCAATACTGAACTGTGAAAGTTTTCACAGATCAGAATAGTGATTTGACAGGAGGGTCAGGTGACAGCAGACCAATACTGAACTGTGAAAGTTTTCACAGATCAGAATAGTGATGTATGTGACTCAGGGAAGGGCCAGCTGACCAATACTGAACTGTGAAAGTTTTCACAGATGATAATAGTGATGTTAGTCACCCAGGGAAAGGCCAGCTGACCAGTACTGATCTGTGAAAATTTTCACAAATCAGAATAGTGATGTTAGTGACCCAGGAAAGAGTCAGCTGATCAGTACTGAACTTTGAAAGTTTTCACAGATCAGAATAGTGATAGTGATGAATAGTGTGAAATTTTTCACAAATCGAGTTTGACTTAAAAACAATGTTTTTGTATTCGAGCAGTCTGCGTGTTTAATAGTAAAATACGTTAAACATGAAGAGCCCCTATTTTTCACATTCCTTACTATAGCAGACTTACCAAGGGGGTTACGGACAAGAGCTTTGCTGTGAAAAAATTCACAGATCAAGCTGGTTCAGATGACACTGGTTTCTGTCTGCTAAGTTTCCAACTTTCGGAGCTATAAGCATTATAAAATTAAGAGTCGCATCGAAAAAAACTGATTTCGGGCAAAAGGCACAGCATCACCAGAATTCACAAATCATGGAGAACGACATTCGGGATTATTTGCATGTTTATGACAGCGCGTTGTGTATTTATAGCCAAAAGAAATCCGAACATCAAACCGCAAACTATCTTTACTGCGGTATTGGGCGAGACTTCCGCGTTCAGAAAAGGGTGTGAGGAGAAGAATAACAACGTGCAGTGAACGGTAAAACTGTCTGAACTACAAACCAGTGTGTTCATATAAGACAACACATTAAAATAACATAGTAATACACACCAATTAGCGGGACGCCTATGAGACCGGAAGCCAGACCCATACAATTTACAAATGACCACGCTCACTCTTACGGAAAAAAAGGTGGATAACTGTTTTACTTTTATCATTTACAGATTCATTTCTTTTTAATAATGTTGAATGTTGTTATTAACAATCAGAAAATATTAGTGCTTACATGGTAACACTTTATAGTAAGATCCCATCTTTAATGTATTAACTAAAATTAACTAACAATGTGCAATTTTTTACAGTATTTATTAATAAAAGTACAATTGTTTATTTATGTCAGCTCAGGTCCGTTAAATAATGTTAACTTACAAGTTTTTATGTTAATATTGTATTAGTAAATGTTGAAATTAAAATCTAATTAACATTAGAATTATTTAACAATTAAAGTAAAATAACAACATTATTATTATGGAACTGGCTTATACCAGCTTAAGATGGTTTGCAATTTTACCACATTGCCTAGGTTGGGAGACCGCCTTAAACCAGTTAGACCAGCAAAACATCTAAAATGGGATTAATGTCTATTTCTTTTTTTTTAAGAGTGATCCACCTCTGAGATAAATGACATGGCGTTATTTCAAATGAAACTGACACTGACTGAGAAAATCTATCAGCGGTTCTTCAAAATTCACGCCAAATCCCCGAACACTGAAGAAGATTTGAAGGAAATCCCTGCAGTTCTGTCATAATCTACGTTCATGCTCCAGAGGTGCTTCGTTTAGCCTACTCTCCAACCCGCAATACCACAACCGGCCGCAGCGTGGCGCATTGCACCTAAGCGCCTCCTGCACATTCCCCTTTCCTGGAAGCAAGTCGTCCGCCAGATGTCGCGGCGTCTCTGCGTGGGAAGAGGAGAGGAGGGGCCTGGCCTGGGAATCCGCCGCTTCCCATTCCAGGCACAGGGGCACAACATGGCGGATTAGGAGGCGAGCGACGCGCCCGGATACAACGAACAAATCGTGGGATACCGATTCCCCGTGTCGCGGAGAAGCCAGGAATATAGGCTTTTCGGAAAGCTAACGCACGCCTTTAAGACTTCCCGAGACATGCATTTTGGATACCAGTAAGCTCCTTCGTTGCTTTGCCCCACTCCAAATTGGCTGTCTGTCCGAGATCATTCCTATCACCCAGGCCCCCCACCCCGAACACACTCTCGGTTCCTGGGGTGTGGAGACAGGGGCCGGGGAAGTGGAAAACAATCGCACTTTATCTGGAACATCAGACTCCGTAGTGTGGGACAGGGCTGTCAAGGTGAGTTACATCGCTGGTTCTCTGAGTATATTAACAGCGCAAACTTCTGTTCATCGTCTCAGTTTGATATCTAACCCTTGTGTCACTCAGGTTTTGTCACGTTTGTGGGTCGTCTAGCCAAAGAAAGCAAAGCCCTTTGTGGCACATCCGAGACCCAGGCGCAGATTTATGTAACGTTTACGCACCGCGCACGGGTGTCTCGGGAGCGCACCCAATAATGTTTGAAGCAACGCGAACATTTGCCGAACTAGCTGGGAGGCAAGGAGGGAAAAATGAGGGGGTGGGGTGGGGGGTCTGCCGAGAAAAGGGAGGGGGAGAGGAAGAGAGACACGCATAGCTTTTAGTGGAAGTCAGGCAGATTGTGCGCCACAACGCAGGCGTGATTTCTGACTGGATACAATGAGACGTATGAAAGATTCTTCACCTGATACATCATGTCAGTGTTAGTGCGTTGTTAAATTATAAGTGATGTATGACAGGATTTTTAAAAAACTGATCCCAAACTGAGTACTTATTAGCAGTCTTATTTCTAACTTGGTACTTTGTAGCACCGTGAATGTTTCTCGACTAGATACAGTGTAACAATGTAAACGGTACTAATATTAATTATTTATGACTGATCCTGATACAATGTATACAATGATTTGAAACTCGTTACATAGTAACAATATTGGATGTTTGTACCAGTATTTATTTCTGACTGGATATATTGTAGCAATATCAATTATTTCTGGACAACTAGGAATATCAGTGTTTACAGACTGGATATATTGTGGCAGCATAAATGATTTCTGGCTAGATATATTGTTTCAATATCATTTCAATATTGGATATATTCTAATAATATTATGTCAAACCGGACACACTGCAGCAATTTAAGTAGTTTCCGAAATAAATAACTGCATAAATTGTAACAATATGAATATTTTCTGGCTGGATGAATTGTTACTATTAATGGTTCCAGACCGGATAAAGTGTGGCTGTGTAAATGTTTTCTGACTGGAAACATTGGATACATTCATTTCCGAGTGAATATGTTGTAGAATTTTGAATAGTCTTGGAGTGGACATTTTTGTAATATTAATGTTTTACTGTATATATTCTAATAAAATGTATATATATATTCTTACCAGTAACAATATGAATGACTTCCAACTGGAAAAATGTCACTTTTTAATGGTTCCAGACGAGTAAACTGTAGCTATGTCAATGTTGTCTAACTGGATGTATTGTAATATTAGGAGTGAGTAACTGACTGTTTATACTGTAGTAATATGAGTGATTTCTAACTATTAATGCTTCCAGGCTAGATACATTGTAGTCATGCATATTCTTTCTGTCTGGATACATTGTAGCGATATTAATCATTCCAGACTGGATACATTCTAAACATTGAAACAATAACGGATGGGAAGACAATGGGAGTCCAGTGCGTTCGCGTCACGCGCTGTAGGCGCTGAAAGTGAACATATTGATCAGCGCTTTGTCACTACATGTTTTTAAAAGGTGGGCTGTGGAGGGGAGGGAAGGGGGAACGCGAGGGAGCTGGTAGATCAGGAGCTTTTGTGGACACAAACACAGGAATTATGTCGCTCAGACGTCCAGTCAAGTGCCCTATCCATTGTCTGCACTTGCTAATAAGTTGCCATGCTAATTCGTCCGTTTTCCGCTGTATAAATTGGAGTTTTGCCTCCATTCGGTCGTAGTTTGCCCGCCACTGCAGTGCTAGCATGCCTTGAGAATACTAGATTGAAAATCTAGTCACTCGGTACACTAGCTTTAGTCTCTTTCACTGTAAACGTGCCTTTTATGAATGATCACATATGTCAGATATATTAAGGAGCTGTATGTCTATAAAGAACGCGTTTTAAATACGTTGTGAGACAGAACGTTGCTTAGCTGATGCAGTGCACCTCAATTTTATGATACATAAGGGTATTTGGTTATTGTTGAACCGTCGAGAATATACTGTACATGGTAGAATTAGACTGTTAAAAGATTAACATTTGCTTTAAAGCAGCTTCACAATAATAAGCAGGAAAAACAACATGTTAATGTTGCAAAATTCATCAGTTTCGAAACAACTTGAGTTTTATCTGTGAAGCAGCACTACAGAAGACAATTGTGTCATTATTCAGCTCAATTCACATTCAGTGTTGATTCAGTTTAGTTCGGTCACACTGTCAGTGTTGGAAAGTTCAATTATAAAACAGTTGAAGTTTTTGTGGTCTCATCTGATAGTGTCTAATTGAGTACAGTCAGATCATTAATTAATCATACATTTTTTTTAATATTAATTGTCTCAACTGAGTAAGTCCAAGGTGGCTAGGACATGCAGATTTGGAAAAAAAACATTTGAAACCCTGCGATGTTCTGAGTCAATTAGCTCCAAATCAGCAAAACGTATTTTGTACATTTTGTTTTCCGTATTCTTAACTATTCAGCTGGTGTCATAATATATTAGATGTCATCAGTCTAGTCTCACCCGGCTTGGGTTTCTCTACCGACTCATCCTGTTTGGACCTGTTATTACTTCTTCCTGAAAGCAATGAGGTTATGAAATAGACCTGCACCTTTGGCAACCAGAGAAACTAGAGATGACGCCCTGTAGTTCTCCCACATCTTAACTTTTGCGATGATCCATCCATCTAAGTGAGTAGTTAGATGGCATTACAGCACCTGCAATACCTGTGTGGGTATTTGCAGTGTAATTATCACAGGCATAAGGTATTTTTTGCATGCATTCTGACAATTCTGACAAAGTGCATTTCTGAAATGCATAGCTAGAAGAATAGACATTTTATGATGATTCCAGAGAGATTATTTTGTAGAAGTATGAACATGCCCATTTTTGGTATGTACTTTGTTTGTAGTGTCATCATCATGATCATAATGGGTTCATTTAACATGCACTGTCAAGTAAAGCAAAATAGACATGAATGCACGTGCTTTATGTTCTCATTGCGCTGGTTGCAAAGATTTGAGTTGTGTAATAATCCAGTCAAGGCATCTTAAAGGAATAGTTCACCTAAAATGAACATTTGCTAAAAGTTTACTCACCATCAGGCCATTCAAGATGCAGATGAGTTTGGTTCTTCATCAGAACAGATTTGGAGAAATTTAGCCTGGATGGACTGGAGGTATGTGGATGCTTGTGAATTATTCTGATTTTTATCAGCTGTTTGGACTCTGACGGCACCCATTCACCGCAGAGGATCCATTGTTGAGCAAATGATGTAATGCTAAATTTCTCCAAATCTGTTATGATGAAGAACTCGTCTATATCTTGGATGGCCTGAGGGTGAGTAAATTTTCAGCAAATTTTCATTTTCATGGGTGAAGTGTTCATTTAAGAAGTGTTTTTTTTAGCAAAATAAACATCGCAAATGATGTTAAATTCATTTGTAGCGTGATAAAATATTGTAACAGGCCTGAAGTCTCTTCCTGGCATGATGAACTTCTGATCCAGTTTCTATGATTAGTAATTTCTCGTCTGCTTTTTGAAGTGATACTTTTGAAGTCCTGTCCTTAGAAGCAGTTTAGCCAATTACAGATGTCAGAGAGGATAAGCCATTGGATCAGTCGAGAGGGTGGCGTCTTGGGCGTTGTTTTCCTCCGAACTTTCAGTAAGCACAAGGGCCTAGGCAGAATGCATGCCAGTTTATATCAGCAAAGGATCCTGGGAGTTTTTGCAAAACATCTCACTGAGGCTGATCGGGTTTGATGAGTTGATAGGAAATGAATTCTGTTGCTCTGAGTAATGGAGTCAATGAAGTTTGTTGTCTTAAAGAGACAGTTCACCCGAAAAAGTCATTTACTCACCCTCATGACAATTTAAACATGTATGTCTTACTTTCTTTCATGTATTTTAAAAGATGAAAATGAATGAGTTTTAAAAAATGCATTTTACAAAGCTTCTCTGAAAAAATCGTTCACAAATCAGAAAAGTTAACAGATGAGTGTGACAGAAAAACTGTTGTGGCTTCAGAAGACTTGAAATATAAGTCCTGGGAACCACTTTTATGATACTTGGTGATTTTGTGTCCCTTTTTAAGCTTGACAGCCCTAGTTCTCATTCACTTTAATTATGTTGAAAACCGAGCCAGGATATTGTACCTTTTGTTTAAGAAAGAATGTCATACAGGTTTGAAATGACATGAGGGAGAGTAAATCATGACGGATTGTTTTCACATGTTTTTTTCCCCTCAGATTCTGTGTCAAATCTGAGAACGAAACATGTTGTGAGAGAGAGCACTCTTTCGGATGTCTACTGTATGTGTGGACTCACTGTGTGGCTCAGTCTGACTGTGTGCTAAATACTGACCTCATCTTTGCCACTTCCTGCCCTCTGTGTGTGATGTGGCTAGACCAGAGCATTCTCTGGGAAACCCTGACACAAGACTGCCAGCAATAGACCGCACCACCCCTTCCCCCCTAGATGGGTTAAAGTTATTTGTTTACCCTGATTTCAGTACTTTACACAGAATTTCTCAAGTCATATTGTGGGAGTGATGAAGTATTCCTATCTCTAGCTACTCTTTGTGACTCTCAGATATTTAAGATATGATATTTAAGACAAATTAGGCCTAGGAACTGTACAAACATCTAGGGCTGTCACGATTCCTCGATTCAATTCGAACATACAAAATAAAAGTTTGAGTTTGTTTAATATATGTGTGTGTACTGTGTGTAATTATGTATATATAAATACACACAAATTAATTTATATATATATTTAAGAGAAATATGTTATTTATGTACAAAAAAGTGTATTTATGTATAATGTAAATTCTATAAAAATTATAATAAATGCATATACTTGTAAATATCTTTTAGATATATACATGAATGTGTTTGTATTTATATATACATAATTACACACAGCACACACACATAAATTAGGCGATTAATCGTTTGACAGCCCTATTATAAACTTACACAAACACATGAGAATACATCAATATCTTTCACAATATGCTAACTGTTCACCGCAATTTCAAAATAATAGTTTAAATCCTCACTAAGCTTACAAGTTTTGATGTCCACATATTCAGGACATCATAGCAACTGTAGCATTTTTGTTGTAAAGAAATGGTCAAATATTAAAGAGTAAATGGACATGTGAATTAAGTTTAGTCAATTTTTTGTGACTAAATTGTGCACTAAAGTGTTTTTCTTAAATGTATACATGCATATGTGTCTTTGTATATACATAATAAATATACACAGTACACACACATATATTGTGTAAACAAACTTTAATTTTGCATGTGAATAATCACGATTAATCGTTGGACAGCACTAGTTTTAACCGTTTTGATCAATAAAACTATTATATGCCATTATATATGTATTTTTAGTCATTTTTAAGGCTATTGGTCACTTAAGTCTATTTTTATTACTGCAAAAAAATCCAATTATGCGATTAATCATCAGAATAATCGACAGATTACACTTACCAAAATAATCGTTAGTGACAGCTGTAATATATTTTGAGTAATTATAAAGGCTATTGTTCAGGTCTGTTTTTATTACCACAAATAAACAAACAAACAAAAACCTGACTACTCGATTAATCGTCAGAATAATCGACCGATTACTTTTTACCAAAATAATCATTAGTGACAGCCCTACAAACATTATGCTAAATCATTATAGAATCTCACGCAGGTCATTTTAGTGAACTTTTTTAATGAGCTAGTCAACAAAAGTAGGCACAGCCAGGCCCAAATAGAACGTTTTTTGCATTTTCTGTACTGATTTTGGTGGGAAATATGTGAATTAGAAGTAAATAGGGCTGCACAATAAATCGCATGCGATTGTCAGGCGTGTTTAGTCAGTAAAGCCGGTACTTTGATTAGCAGTTAATCTCCATCACGTGAGTTCAGCTGGATGGGCAATTAATACACAGAGCCATAAATCACTGACAAGCTACGCAAAATCACGCTCATAATCTAATGCGATTATGAGCACGATTTTGTGTAGCTTGTCTAGAAGATGGTAAATTGTGTTCGTCCGAGCTGAGAGTCTGTTTTGTGATTCATGAGATCAGCATTTTTTTGGAGTGTGAATTTACCAGAGAATGGAAATTCACCCTTAGCTATTTTGTAATCGGGTAACTTGAGTAATCATTCGATCCCTCTTCTGAATGAGTCACTGGAAGTGGCACACAGGAAGTTTTGCAGGAATGGTGGGTTGTGTGTGTTGTGAAACACCATCTGGGTTCTTCTTGTGACGGCGGCGGATGCAGTGTCATCTTGCCTGTCCGCTGGGCTGTCCCAGTTTGAGGGAGATGAAGAGGGGCATTGAGATTATTCCTGTCACACTGCACACTCCTCCAGGGTGCAGAGCAGCGTATTAATAAACTCTGAATGGGAACAGACAGAAACCCATTATCTCTCCTTAGGAAATGCCCTCCGGCTACAGACAGGACCTCCGTTGCATTGATGTAGGACCATTTTTGCTGACCCGAACTCAACTGCAGTGTACACTGAAAAACAAATTGGTGTGATAGTTTTCTCTCAGAAATTGCTAGGAAGTTTCACAAAAGAACTGTCAAGTAACACATTGAATTCAAAGTGAAATATCTTTAACGTACTCCAATACCCAGTCTTTGTTGCGTTTACAACTTCTAAAAAATCATTACAGTGTATAAGAAGTGTATTGACTTTGTTGGCAACTCTTTATTTTCTAAAAAAGTTGTGGTTTCTAAAGGCAAGTACACAACACCTGTTCACTTCCTAACAGGTTGGTAGTTCATATAATAGCTGTACTGTTTATTGTGATGGTTTGCCGTACTTTAGAGGATGTAGAAAAGAGGAAAATGGCAGTCTTATGACTGGTTTATTTTCTTTTGAGATGCCCTCAGGCTTGAGAGTTAGACAGATAAAGAGAGCAGAAGTATGTGTTAGTGTGGCTGTATTTAAAGCATGACTTCTCTGGTATGTGTTTAGGACTGGACAATCACAGTCATCAGTTTTGGCCATTTCAAGATAGAGGAAGTGCACACGGAATGTAATCGTGTTGTCAGCGTGTCGCTGTGTGGTTGTTAAGATGTTCAAGTCAGAACACCTGGTCAGAAGAGCCTCAAAGTGTTTTTTTCTTGCTTCAAGATGTACCTCCGGTTCCTCATTAAGTCAACTTTGACATGTTTAGATAATTCTGGTTAGAAAAGTAATATCACACCTATTCTCAACAAATATTTTTCACAGTTTGACGCATGCATGTATCACAAATGTGACCCTGGACCACAAAACCAGTCTAAAAAAGCATGGGTATTTTTGTAGGAATAGCCAAAAATACATTGTATGGGTCAAAATAATAAGTTTCTTTTATGCCAAAAATCATTAGGATGTTAAGTAAAGAGTGTGTTTCATGAAGATATTTTGTAAATTTCCTACCATAAATGTATCAAAATTTAATTTTTGATTAGTAATATGCATTAAGAGGTTCATTTGGGCAACTTTAAAGGCGATTTTCTCAATATGTTTATTTTTTTGCACCCTCAGATTCCAGATTTTCAAATAGTTGTATCTCAGCCAAATATTGTCCTATTCTAACAAACCATACATCAATGGAAAGTGTATTTATTCAGTTCAACTTAAAAAAATCGACCCTTATAACTGGTTTTGTGATCCAGGGTCACAAATGAAATGGGAAAAGTAGCACACCACATCATTTAAACAAAATGATCAATCAACATTCAAACTGAACTGAGCTAAAATGACTTAGCAATGTACTTTGCAGTACTTTTTCCTTCCTCATTTCAACCGTAGGATGTTTTCTTGTTGCTCAAAAAGTCAGCTTTTACACTTGCAATGCCAAGGTCATGACTTGGATTCAGTAAAGACCGAAAATACATTCTATTTCAAATAAATGCTGTTCTTTTAAACTTTCTATTTATCAAAGAATCCTGAAAAATAATTTTATTTAATTAATATTTTCATAATATGTGTTTCTTGAGCCCCAAATCTGCATATTAGAATGATTTCTGAACTTAGGGCCGTATGAAATCAGTTTTTTTTTTCTTAAAGTCCATTTGATTTTTATTTTTTTTGTCCCCTTCAAATTCAGGGTTTTTTTTTTCAATTTTAATTTGTCTAGACTCTGTTTTAATGGTTAAATAAAATTGTATTAATCAAAAAGCATGTCTAATTAACTGAAATCATGAAATATACACAATTTAACAGCAATTTATTAATAGCTGAACAAAAATTAAATTTCTAAGGCCCTTTGAAATACGTTTTTTTTCTCAAATTCAAATTTTTGTTTTACCAAGTTGTAATAATCAAAAATCATCTCTAAATAATTAATTTTTGTAAAAAAATAAAAATAATATTTTTTTTTATTGACATACTAAAAACAATGTTGTGTATTTACATTTTTGTGGTAAATTCTGGTCAATAATTTTTCTGGTAAACATTGTGTGAAAAATAATAGTATTTTTGCAGCTTAATATTCACAGACACTAGTCCTTGTCGCATTTTGATTTAATGTACTGACCTACTTTTGATTTATTCATCCAAAATTTGAAAATTCTGTGACATTCTGTATTGTAGAGTACGTTCCATTTTTATGACTGCATTCTGTTATTCCATCCGCTTTTCCGCGTTGCGGAAATCATGGGGTCCTAGATACTGAATACTTGAGTAATGATGCTGAAAAATCAGCCTTGCATCACAGGAAAAAATTACATTTAAAAATATATTAAAATAAGTTGTTTTAAATTGTAATAATGATTGGTTCTAATGAATTGCTTCTAATGAAAACATGACATATGTATGAATTACAGCTATATAATCCTGATATAACTAGTGCCTTTATTTTAAATCGTTGTTTCAAACCAGTGTGATGGCTCTGAGTCTGCTCTCTTTCTCACACAAGACTCATCGTTATGGTATGAGTAAACAATTATCGTTTTAATTTCTGCGTTAACTGTTTCTTTAACAGCAAGATAATCTGTAAAGGTCAAGAATCGCTATCTCGACCTTTAATCTGGTGCAACGTTTAACAGGAACCTTTTGTGCAAGAGAGGAACGTGCAACCTCTGCGCCAGTGTGTTTTCATGTTATGAAAACCCTCTTTCACTCCGACGTGCAATCTAATGCAGTTGAGATGTAACTCTCCCTATAGGATGCAGATATTCAGCTCACGCCCAAGTCTGTGTTTTGATTTGCCTGGAGAACGTGAGACTTCAACAGGCTCGTCCTTTAGGAACAAGCCTCTTGGTGGAGCTGGAGAGAGGCCATTTGTGCACTTAAAAATAAATGATGTCAGATCTCAGAGGAAAACCCCTATTATGGGTGTCATCTATTAGAGGTGAGCCATTTCCTCTGTAATTCGCCAGGATGATAACTAGACCTGACTCATCGGTCTTCAAACGAGTAAATGAGGCAGTTTGCATATGCATATTTGACCTGTTCAACAAAAACGAAAATTATGCAACAGCCTGGCACTTTTCCCAAAATACTGTTTTGCTTTCCATGATGTGTTAGTTAGGTGAGGGTGTGGCGGCATTTGCACTGAATGACGGATCTGGCAGGCAATCAGACAGGCGGCGAAGGAAGGAAGGAAGCAATGTGCTCTCCTGGGTTTACGGCTTTCCTGCCAACTCCAGAAAGGGAGATGGGAACAGATAGAGGCCGACGATGAATGTATAGAGAGCAGGAGAGGAGAGACGAGACCATCTGTCCCTCCCATCTGAAGGATTTCTGCGGGCTCAGCCAAAAACGGCTCAAATCGTTTCACATTTGCCCTCCACCTGAAGAATGCTCAGCCATGTGCATGCTCAGCCTTTACACAAATTATATTTGACAACGAGCTTCTAGAATTCGTGTGGTTGGCAGTAGAATAACGGGGCTGTGAACGGCCGCTGTAGCGAGGCTGATTTGATTAAATTGTCAGAGATGGATGTGACTGTGAGTGTAACTTCTTTGTATGGAAATGGTCAGCTGTTTGCATTACCTAACTGCAGATTTCCATCCGAATTAACGTGCGAGGGACACAGATTTACATGTAGCCATTCATAGCTCAAAATGAGCTAAGGCAGCATGACAAAATGAAATGATAGCCAACAAACAAAGACATTGTTTGCGAAAAATCGCTGACATGATACTGTCACACTTTTTGTGGTTGCCAAGGCATTGATGCACAATTGCTAAGGTGTTCTGAGTAAAGGTTTGGGGTAAATACTTTTTTTCCCCCAAATGAAATTAATACTTTTCAGCAAGTGTGCATTAAATTAAGCAGGAGTGAAATTAAAGACAATAAATGCTTGACACCTACATTCTTTTTGATAGATAAAAAAAATAAAAATAAATAATAATAATAATCGTCTTGCTATCATCAAAGGTTATCAGCAACAGGCAATAACTCTGACTATCGTCGATTCACAATATTAGCGTCTATCGGCAAAACCCTACACTGTAAAAAACAATTTGTTGAGTCAACTTAAAATAATTTGTAACCTGGCTGCCTTAAAATTAAGTTTAGTCAACTCAAAAAAAGTTCATTCAACTTGAAATGTTAAATTATACTAAGTGACAGCTTAGATATTTGAGTTGAACCAACTTAAAATTTTAAGGCAAACACACATATCTCAGTTGTTACTTAGTACAGCTTAACATTTCAAGTTGAATACACTTGTTTTAGTGGACTAAACGTAAAATTTTAAGGCAGCAGGGTAACAAATTATTTTAAGCTGACTCAACAAATTGTGTTTTTAATTTTTTACAGTGTACATGTGACATTAGTGGTTCAACCTTAATATAAACATCTTAATTTGTGTTCCAAAGATGAATGAAAGTCTTACAGATATGGAATCACAAGAGGGTAATTAATTAATGACAACATTCGTATTTTTTAGTGAACTATCTTTTTAAAAACAATAAGTACAGCTCATTTAAACATTTTATTGAGTCTTGAAAAGAAATTTGTGCCCATGGACCACAAAATCAGTCAAAAGGTTCAGTTTTTTGAAATTGAGACTTATACATCAATTATACAAAGCTGAAAAATAAACTTTCCATTGATGGTTTGTTAGGATAGGAAAATATTTGGTCAAGACTATTTGAAAATCTGGAATCTGAGGGTGCAAGAAAATCAAAATATTGAGAAAAGTTGTCCAAACTAAGTTCTTAGCAATGCATATTACTAATCAGAAATTAAGTTTTAATATATTTACAGTAGGACATTGACAAAATATCTTCATAGAACATGATCTTTAAAAGAAAGAGCTAAAGATCTTTGACATAAAAGAAAAATGTTGACTAAAAAAATGACTATAGCTACAAATACACCTGTGCGACTTATCACTGGTTTTGTGGTCCAGGGTCACATTTTATCACGTTTCCAGAAAAATATTAAACACCACTGTTGCAACTGTTTTGAACATTGAAAATAATAAGAAATGTTTCTTGTGCACCAAATCACCATATAATAATGATTTCTGATGGCTAATGAGACACTTGAAGACTAGAGTAATGGCTGATGAAAACTCCCTGGGTGCCGCAGCATTGGCTGCCCACTGCTTAGGGTGTGTGTTCACGGTGTGTGTGTTCACTGCTCAACTTGTGCCCTAGAAAACTGGGTTGTAATTGTGGGCCCTTTCACACCAATGATTATATAGATGCTATGTAGATGTAGGAAAAAACAGAACTGAGAACCATATTTTGCATTAATTGCTAAATTAATATAATTACTATAATTTTTGGTAAAGGAAAGCTTTGTTGAATTAAAACATTTAAATATAATTATTTATTAAATATTACAAATATCTTTAGCCACATACCATATAATATGATAAAAAATATATTGAAAATTTAAAATGTATACTATAAAAATATAACAAATCATTTTTTGTGCTAGGACCAGTGACAATGTTGGCAGGGTAAGTGTAAATCTGAACTATTGACTCCACTGGGCCGGCAGACAAAACTCTTATTGTTGAGCCCTGTGAGAGTTTCGAACAACATGAGGGTGAGCAAATTACACAATTTTCATATTTTGGATGAGCTATTCCCATATGAAAGGTTTCTTTATGCAAATCGCCACAATGTCATTTTTCAAATTGCAGTGCAATTATTGAAATTCTCATGTAAGCAGCTCAAACTGACTCCACTGAAAGCTCTTGGTGGATTACTGGGCGGAGCCTGCTGATGATGTGTGGATGACAGGGGCTTGCTACTAAGAATCCTTCGCAAGCTCATTGGCTCGCCTAAAGAGCAGTGGTACCACGGATGCTCTTGTCTGATGAGTGACAGACGGGCCAGATTATTTCACGGTCTGACCCTTCAGATTGGCACGAGGATTATCACGGTTTAGACATTGAGACAGCGTTGAGATTACAGCATGGGTTAACGGTCAAACTGCCACCCTCTGGATCTTGGCTTCAGATGCTGTGATTATATTTTCACTCCTCACATCAAACCATCTCACAACGAAGAGCTTAATCCCTTCGAACCAAATCCGCAGGCAATCTGCTGGATGAATAAAGACACTTGGACGTTGCCTGTCTAGTATCTGTTGCTCTTGTCTAGATATGTGGCCGTGTGTGTCGTGTTTGGCTCGATCGAGTGGAGAGTTGTAAAAGAGAGGATATTCCCTTGTATATCTTTTCCAAATCTCCATGTCTAATCAGTTTTTTTGTTCTTGTTTTAAAAAGAGGGTGTTTGTTGTCATGATGTTAAAACCCAGTCTAATCAGAATGTATCAAATTGACAGCATGAGCTTCACATTTCTTTCTGATGTGTTAGTCTGAGAGCAGTGACTCATTCTCTGTCTCCATTTAGAGCGCAATTATGAATGGCTTGTAATGCGCTCATTTATGAATGGTCTGACAGTAGGCCAGTAAAATCATTTGTTGATACAATACCAGTTAAATTTCACTATTCAATAATAATTTTGATAGTACAAAAAATTTAAGGCAATTATTTTGATTTATTATAATATTTCCCAAATTAAATATTAATGTAAATATTACAAATGAAACCAACTGCATTATCATCTTCAAGTAAACAATTAGTAGTAAAGAATAAATCATTTCTGACATTCGTATGTGAACAATATCATACATGTGTGGTATTATAGGTGTAAATGTTAATGATGTTGCTGAGTTTTAACAATTAAAAACTCCTTTTCTTTCATTTACAGGAGATCATTGTGCGAATGAGTGAGTGATGCAGGTTTCGTTTCTCCAGGTAAGTTTATTAAAGAAGTCCACTTCCAAAACAAAGATGCACATATAATGTACTCACCCCCTTGTCATCCAAGATGTTCATGTCTTTCTTTCTTCAGTCGTAAAGAAATTATGTTTTTTGAGGAAAACATTTCAGCATTTTTCTTCCGGTTATGTTTCGGATTGACTTTAAAATTCTCTTGTTCACTTTCAAGGCTATTCACAATTTTGCCCCTTCGTATCTATCTGATCTTCTTCACATCCATACTCCCTCTCGTTCTCTTCGATCTGCTTCCTCTCTTCATCTTACTGTTCCTTGTGCTCGTCTCTCCACTATGGGCAGCAGGGCATTTTGTTGCTCTGCTCCCCAGCTCTGGAATTCACTACCACCAGACATCAGAAATATTGACTCTCTATCTCTTTTCAAATCCAGACTCAAGTCTTGTTTGTTTATAACTGAATATCTTACCTAAACTTTAATTGTTTACTCCTATGTTTTGTCTCTGTATATGGGATTTCTTGTCTGTTATCTATTGTCTTGTTTGTAACTTATTGTGCTGTGTCCTTGAGTGTTGAGAAAGGCGCCTATAAATAAAATGTATTATTGAGTCTTGAGTCAAAATACACAGAGTTCAGAGAGAGAAAGGCAAGATGAGCGTTTGAGATTAAAAAGTATTTAAATTGTATTTTTTTTAATGAAAATAACCGATCGTTTCGCTAGATAAGACGCCTCTTCCTCGGCTGGGATCATTTACAACCGCATTTGGGGTCGTTTGAAGCCACATTTAAACTGCATTTTGGAAGTTCAAAATCGGGGCATCATATTAGTCCATTATATGGAGAAAAATGCAGAAATGTTTCCCTACAAAACATAATTTCTTTACAACTGAAAAAAGAAAGACATGAACATCTTGGATGACAAGGGGGTGAGTACACTATATGTGAATCTTTGTTTTGGAAGTGGACTTCTCCTTTAATTTTTTTGAGGACAATCCTTGCAAAAAAAAAAGTTTGGATTTTGGTAGTTAAATGGTTGTTAAATAGTTAAAGTGATAATTTCCCCCCAAAAATAAAAATTTGCTTTTGCACACCCTTTTGCCATCCAAGATGTAGGTAACTTTTTAAAAAGTTTTTAGCTGAAACTGTGGTCCTTGTGAAAAAAAAAAAAAATGTGAAAAGTGATTCATGAAAATGCAAGTCAATGGCTTTAGTCACTTCAGAGTCCAAAAAAATTAATACCCATGGCTTTTGAAGATATATATATTTCACTTAGGAAGTGAAAAAAATGGTCTGTGCAAAAAAAAACAAAAAAAAAACCCTGAACATTATTAACATTATTACAGTCCGATTTTGGTGAACTAGTTAATTCAGCTCACTGAAAATGAAATTCTCCCATCATCACTCAGGACTGTTCATCTGAGGCTATGGATTAATAATTAGGGGTGGGAATCTTTCGGAACCTCATGATTCCATTTAAACTGATTCTTGGGGTCACGATTTGGTTAAAAATCACGATTTTAATCACGATTTACAATTTTTCATCCAATTTTTTGTGCACACTGGACATCAAACACAAAACACACCAGTGTATAGTAAAGGTAGTCCTGACTCAGAAAATCAGTGTTCCCTATTAACTCTTAACTTCCTAATAAATCAAAAATATTTTACACTTCCCATTAAAGATGTGTGAATCTGATCATATCGTGTTTAGAAAGGAAATTACATACTATGAAACCCCTAAATACGAGATGGGAGGAAAAAATATAATTCATTGCTTTCTCTCGCAATTATATAGTTGGGTCATTATACGGTATAAAAATTGCAGGCATTAGAAGCCGTTATTAATATGCAGGGCATTGAAACCACTTTTGAATGCGCGCTTGCGTTTTACTTATATTTTCGAGATTTGCAATCACACCGAGCAGCAGTAGGCCCTCTTACCACATGTTTTACAAGATTAGATGTTTGTCAGTGGTGCTCAGGATCTGCAAATCAGCCATCTTGCTATCAGGCGACTCTACTTACTCTGTTTATGTGGTAAGTGAAATATATATTATGTACTCTAATATATAAGGGAATATAAGGGAACTCTAATATACAATTTCTGTGCCTTTCCGAATCAGAATTCACGATTTGGGCACATCCCTACTTCCCATAATAACAAAAGATCAATAATTAATATACATTTTTTCCAAACACTTGCCCTCACTAAAAAAAAAAAAACAGGGCAGGATGGATTTGTTTTTCTTTCTCCATTGCCATAGCTGTTTTATTATATAAACTAGAAAATCAATTTTTGAAATTTGTGAATCGATGCGAATTGCTAGAAGACTGAATTGCGATTCATATGTGAATCATTTTTTTCCTCCACCCCTAGTAATAATGTTGTAAATAATGTTCAGTTTCTTGCACAGATTGATTGTTTCACTTCATAAGACCTCAATATATCGTCAAGAGTTACGGGTATTAATTTTGTATTACCTGTATATTCTTTTTTTTAACCCTCAAGTAATGATAGCCATTGGTGATGAATCACCAATTTTGGTGTTTGAAAAGTTCGACTGAAACCCAAACATTCCGTCAAATTTCTCCATCTTGCCTAATTTGGCTTGTGCTTCTATAACCGAATCTGAATTTCTTTTCCCATGTAAAGCGTCAGCCGTGATCCCACATCATCTAAACCTCCTCTGTCTCAGCCTGCTACAGTATTTATGCCCCAAACTGTCTTATTTTACTTGTCAGAGCAGGCATTTATAAATTTTATGGGTCTGGCATCCAGTCAGCTATTTTTAGCTATACAAAACAGCTCTTTTTGTTGCTTGATATTGCAAATTGGTGTGTTCTACCATCTTATTTTAACGTGCAAATGGTTTTACTGTTTACTGCACGTTGTTATTCTTCTCATTATGTCCCTGTAGTGGCTAATGAACCGGACGTCTCGCCCATAGGCTTATTATAAGGTGGATAGGTTGAGCTGGACAGAGATTAGGGGATCACTAAATGTTTGGCTGAGTGCTAAATGTTTTAATGGAGCTTGGCAGGCTCAATTTGCACTTTTGGGGGAGATACAGCCATGAATGGTGCACTTGTAGTCAATAGACAATAAAATGGTTGAGAGAGTATTTTGATGCAAAAAAAAATCTTACAAACTTTAACTTAAAATAGTGCTTGTTTACAAAATAGAAACATGGCTTAGATTGTTTTGGCTCATGTTTTGTTTACTCCATTTCAGGGCAGTATGGGTGTGTATCCCCTGCTCCTGCTACTCCACGTGGCCTTTGTGGCCCTCAGCACGGCCGAGACACTCCCTGACCCTTCAAGTAAGACACTATTGTGGAACACAAAAGCCTTGGTTAATGCAGTCGCCTTGCCTCCATTAAAAAAAAAACGAATTAATTACTCTTACAAGGAGCTAGTTATTCTTTGGCAGTGATGCATTTCCTGCAGAGTCACTTTTACCCCAGATTGGTCTTGGCTTGTGAGACTTTCTGTAACCTGTTATGTCAGTTTATTAAATGGAGATTAATTGTTTACAACCTTGAATATTCCTATACAGGAGGTTAAAGGCAAGCTTACTTTAAAGTGCATGAAGTTGTACCGTTGCTCCCACATATACTCCCACTAAAAAATGTTAAATATTTTGAGGCCCAGAAAATTACCCAGGAATTGCCTGGAGGAAATGGCATTTCTTCACACGCCTAATTTTGTTTTGTGGGATACTCAACGTTCACCTGTTAGCGTCCCAAACTTCCTTTAAACATAGACTACCTTTTAAAAGTTTGAGGTTGGTAGGAATTTTAAAATGTTGTTGAAAAAATGTTCTCTTATGCTCACCTAGGCTGCATTTATTTAATCATAAATACAGTAAAATCAGTAATATTGTGAAATATTTTTACAATTTAAACTGTTTTCTATTTTAATGTAATAACATTTTTGCCTGTGATGCAAAAGATTAACTTTTCAGTGTCACATGATCCTTCAGAAAACATTTTAATATGCTGAGTTTCTGCTCAAGAAACATTTCTTATTAGTGCTGCTTGATACAGTATTTCTTGTGAAAGCCATGATTTTTAGGATTGAAAGCTTTAAAATCTCTTTCAGGTGCAGTCCTGACCGCCAAACCTACACACCCTCCTCCCGCACCATCCTCTATAGTCACCCAGGCACCCTTATCATTCACCCCATCTACAACACCGTCCTCTGAACTTGTAACAACAAGACTCACTGACTCTGCGGTTGTGGTGACCCCAGAGGTTCCCAGAGCCACTCCAACTGTGCTCCCTACCGAGGCACCGACCGTCCCCCCAACCCCGTCTGTCGCGTCCCCGTCCCTCACCACACACAAAACTGGAGATGGCGTGACTGCAGTTCCGGCTACAGCAGAGCCCCCTGCACCTGACCCGACACCCACTCAGTCGACTGTAGAGCCTGAGGCGGACACTTCGTCTTTCCCTACAGATACCACCGTAGCTGACATCAGCAAGCCTCCAGGTACCATTTGAGCTCATTTTGAAATAGATTGAACTGTTCTTTTATCCTAGTCTTTTCTGATTATTTCTAAAAAGCTGTGTGTTTTCTGTCATTCTAATCTATTGCTGTTGTGTCTGTTTTTCTATGTAATGAAGATGTCGGACAAGGTAAGTTTGTTGTCCTTACCACTAAAACTAAAAGTTTTTCTTGAAACGATACAAACTTCGCAATTGTGGCTTTTTTCTCAGAATTGTGAGATATAAACTTACAATTGCATGTTATAAAGTCAGAATTATAAGATATAAACATGCAATTTAGAGAAATAAAGTCACAATTGTGAGTTATAGTCCAATTTTAAGGGGAAAAAACTTGAATCTTCTGAATTTTACAGTATATCTTTTATGTGAGTTTATATCTCGCAGTTCTGACTTAACTCACAATTGCATGTTATAAAGTTAGAATTGCGAGATGTAAACTCAGAATTGTGCGTTTGTATCTTTATAACACGCAATTGTGAGTAAATATCATGCAGTTCTGACTTTATAACATGCAAATGCAAGTTATTAAGTCAGAATTGTGACATATAAACTCTTTTTTCGCCCTCAAAACTGGACCAGCAATTGTTAGTTTATGTCTTAAACTCTGAGAAAAATATATGAATTGCAAGTTTTTATCTTGCATTTCTGACTTTCTCACAATTGAGTTTATATCATGCTATTTTGAGAAAAAAATGTGTAAGTTCATATCTGGCAAATCATAACTCGCAATTCTGAGAAATAAAGTCACAACTGTGAGTTATAAAGTCCAATTTTGAGGTGGAAAAAAGACTGATGTTCTATGAATTTTACAGTATATCTCGCAATTCTAACTTAACTCGCAATTGCATGTTATAAAGTTATAATTACGAGATATAAACTCAGAATTGCGCGTTTATATCCCACAATTTTGACTTTATAGCATGCAATTGTGAGTTTATCATGCAGTGACTTTATAACATGCAATTGCAAGTTATTAAGTAAGAATTGTGAGATATAAACTCACAATTCAGAGAACATATCAGACTTTTTTTGTTACCCCCTCAAAACTAGACTTTATAAATCGCAATTGCAAGTTTATATCTTAAATTCTGATTTTTTTTTCTCACAGTTTATTTCATGCAATTTTGAGAAAAAAAGTCAGAATTGTGAGTTTATATCTGGCAAATCTGGCTATATAACTCGCAATTGCGAGTTTATGTCTCAGTTCTGAGAAAAAAAAAGTTAAAATTGTTTGATACAAATTGTGAGATATATACTCGCAATTTTGAGAAATAAAGTCACAATATTGAGTTATAAAGTCCAATTTTGAGGGGAAAAAGGACAGAAATGTTCTCTGAATGTTACAGTATATATATATATATATATACACAGTATATATACTTAACTCACAATTGCATGTTATAAAGTTAAAACTGCAAGATAAAGTCAGAATTGCGCATTTGTATCTCACTATTTTGACTTTATAACACGCAATTGTGAGTTTATATCATGCAATTCTGACTTTATAACATGCAATTGGAAGTTAAGTCAGAATTGTGAGATATAAACTCGTAATTCTGACTTTATTTCTCTCAATTAAGTTTATATCATGTAATTTTGAAAAAAAATAATTGTCAGAATTGTGAGTTCATATCTTGCAAATCTGACTATATAACTCACAATTGCGAGTTTATCTTAAATTCTGAGAAAAAGTATATATTGCGAGTTTTTATCTCACAATTCTGACTTTATCTCTCACAACTGAGTTTATATCATGCAATTCTGAAAAAAAAAAAGGTGAAATCTGGCTATTACTCGCAATTATGTGTTTGTTTCACAGTTCTGAGAAAAAATTGTGTGATATGAACTGTGAGATATAAACTGGCAATTCTGAGAAATAAAGTCACTATTGTGAGTTATAAAGCCCAATTTTGAGGGGGGAAAAGACTGAAATGTTCTCTGAATTTTACAGTATATCTTTTATGTGAGTTTATATCTCGCAAATTCTGACTTAACTCGCAACTGCATGTTATTAAGTTAGAATTGCGAGATATAAACTCAGAATTGTGCCTTTATATCTCACAATTCTGACTTTATAACATACAGTTGCAAGTTATTAAGTCAGAATTGTGAGATATAAACTCCCAATGCAATTCTGAGAACATAGTCTTTTTGCCCCCCCTCAAAACTGGACTTTATAAGTCAAAATTGTGAGTTTACATCTTAAATTCTGAGAAAAAAGTATGAATTCTGACTTTATTTCTCATGGTTGAGTTTATATCATGCAATTTTGAGGAAGAAAAGTCAAAATTGTGAGTTCATATCAGGCAAATCAATTGCAGGTTGGCTCACAGTTCTGAGAAAAAAAGTCAGAATTCTGTGATATAAGATTTTTATTCAGTGTCAGAAACAAGCTTCCATAGTTACACAACCTTTTAGGAGTTGCTTATATATTACTATTCAAAAGTATTGCGAATTGAATAAAATAAATAAAATTACTAAATATATTTGTACATTTGTAACAACTCATTTTGTCCTCATCTCAGATGACACTGCGGTCATGGCAGTGCTGGTTGCCCTGTCCTCTCTGCTGGTCATTGTCTTCATCATCATTGTCCTGTATATGCTCAGGTGAGTCCCAGTATTCATAAATCATTCAATACAAAAAGTGCTCATGACATAGATTTCAGCTCAGAAGAGCTACATCAAGACAAAGTTGCAAGTTACAAGCAAAGCATAGAAGAACCAGCAAACACAAGCACACTCATAATAGAACAGATGAGAAAAAGCATTCAGAAAGCTCCATTCATCAGGAAACCTACAACGGCAGCAGGGGGCCACGGCCTGAATTGTCCAGTTACCATGGTAATGATTGGGTTTTTGTTCCGCTCCGTTGTGGCAGGTTTAAGAAGTACAAGCAGGCAGGGAGCCACTCCAATTCTTTCCGCCTGACCAATGGCAGAGCTGACGACACAGGTAGGAATAAGAGACGTGGAGACGTGTCTTTCTGTGACCGTTCTCAGGATATATTAAAGTTAACATTAAAAGACATTGTAGTATCAGCTTTTTATTACACATCTTGACTGAGTGATTTGTAAATCACCAGAGCTTTTACCTTAAATTGTACTGTGTTGCCCCCTACTGGTTGTCCCGAACACAACATGGATAAAGGGCAAATTGCAAGTCATTCTTAAAAAATAATAATAAAAAACTTTTTATCAGATTCTAATAGTTGTCTTTTTCTACTCCATGTTTCTTCCCCATCTCATAGAACTTCAGAGTGTGCCGCTATTGGCTCGCTCTCCCAGTACCAACAGGAAGTACCCGCCTCTTCCTGTCGACAAACTGGAGGAGGAAATGAACCGCAGAATGGCCGATGACAATAAACTCTTCCGGGAAGAATTCAATGTATGTGCACAAGCAGACACACAGCTGTGCTGCTCATGAGTCTTTAGAATAACACAAAAATATGGCATCTAAAATACATAAAATATCCCAAAATGAGCGCATTTAGGCAGATACATTTGTGTTGTAGGTATGTTTCTCATCGTCTTACTCTCAGCCCATGTGAACATAGGATTGACTGTTTCTTTGCTCTGCAGGCGTTGCCTGTATGTCCCATTCAGGCTTCATGTGATGCTGCCTCGAAGGAGGAGAATAAGGAGAAGAACAGATATGTCAACATCCTGCCCTGTAAGGCTTTCCCACAACTTATCTCCAAACCAGAGCTGATAAAGCATGCTTTTATCAGAGCTACAAGGCCTACAAAGGAGTTCATTATTTGAAAATAGATGTAGTAAACATTACAATAATGTTGTCTCTTTTTTCGTAGTTTGTCATTTTTCACCTCTCTTTTGCACATTTTCTCAGATGATCATTCTAGGGTGCATTTGACTCCTCTGGAGGGGGTTCCTGACTCAGACTACATCAACGCTTCCTACATAAATGTAAGACTTCAAACACTAGTCATAAGACGTAGGAGTGCACTGTTACTAAAATTATGGATGATCATTTAAATTTTATTGTCAATATTAAAATTTGATACAATTTTGTAGAAAAATAAATCCCTAAAACATAAAATAATTTTTGTAAACTAATACATTTTAGAACAAGGCAATGTTTTATTGGTTTTACAGTAAAACCTTAAAAGGAAAACTTTTACTTTTATTTTTATTATATATACTGTTACAGTATTTATAAATAGTTTGAATTGAATTTTGGTTTATTTGTTTTTTTGGTCTATTTAGTTTTTTAATTTTAATTTTATTTTAAATTTGAACACATTTGTAATGTTCTCATTTTATTTTATTTTATTTTATTTTATTTTATTTTATTTTATTTTATTTTATTTTATTTTATTTTTCAATTGCCGAAAATCATTTTGATCATTTTAGCTTTTAGTTTAGTTTAGTTAATAACAACAACATTGAATGGGGGCATCACAACATTACTGTATGAAAAATTTATATTTTTAATTTTGTAAAAGGTTACAATTAATTTTTTCCCCTAGCTTTTAGTGTTTTTGAAGATTATTTTAAGTGAGTGTTAGATGAAAGGTCATTAAAATGTATAAAAAAAAAAAATAGGCGATATAAGCAAGTACACTAGTCAGTCAAAAGTTTTTTGATTTTTAATGTTTTTTTTTTTTTCTTTTTAAAGTCTCTTCTGCTCACCAAGCCTGCATTTGTTTGATCGAAAGTACAGCAAAAACAGTAAAACTTATATTTTTACTATTTAAAATAACTGTTTTCTATTTGAATATATTTTAAAATGTCATTTATTCCTGTGATTTCAATTTAGCATCATTATTCCAGTCACATGATCCTTCAGAAATAATTCTAATATTCTGATTTGCTGCGCAAAAAACATTTATTATTATTATTATGTTGAAAACATAGTAGAATGTGTAGAATTTTTTCAGGTTTCTTTGATGAATATAAAGTTCAGAAGAACAGAATTTATCTGAAATAGAAAACTTTTGTAACATTATAAATGTTTTTATCGTGACTTTTGGTCAATTTAAAGTATCCTTGCTAAATAAAAAATATTAATTTGTATGATTTCTTTCACAAAAAAAAAAAATTATACTGACTCCAAGCTTTTGAAAGGTATAGCGTATAATGTTACAAAAGCTTTTTATTTCAGATAAATGCTGCTCTTTGGATCTTTCTATGCATCTAAGAATCCTGAAAATAGTGCTGTTTTAAATATTGATAATAAAAAAAAATGTTTCTTGAACAGCAAATCAGCATATTAGAATGATTTCTGGAGGATCATGTGGCACTGAAGACTGGAGTAATGATGCTAAAAATGTTGTCTGATCACAGGAATAAATTATATTTTAAAATATATTTGAATAAAAAAGCAGTTATTTTAAATAGTAAAAATATTTTACAATATTACTGCTTTTGCTTGATTTTTGGATCAAATAAATGTAGGCTCGGTGAGAAGAAGAAAATTCTTTTAAAAAAAAAAATGAATCTTGCTTAAATTCTTAATAATTTAAAAAGCGTTATTATATAAGAAGCGTTGATACTCAAATGACTGGGACTTTTTCACTACTTTTTTTTTCCCACTTTTCACTATTTTTTTTTATCTTTCAGGGATACCAGGAGAAAAACAAATTTATTGCCGCACAAGGTAAAAATGTCTTTCGTGCCTTTCATAAATATCCAAATACTTTATGCAACTTTATTAATCAACAGCAAAGCTAAACTCAAGATTTTCCATTGCAGGACCAAAAGAGGAAACGGTCAATGACTTCTGGAGGATGATCTGGGAACAGAACACTGCCACCATCGTCATGGTAACCAATCTCAAAGAGAGGAAAGAGGTAAATGCCAAAAGGAATCTATTAAATGTAGTTTGGTGTCATAGGAGAAGTAAGCTGATCTTTGATTTTACAGCCTCAGCTCTTATCGTGGTCTCACATAATGGATTTAGAGTGCAACTTTGAGGAAGATGGCCATTAATAAAGGTGTATGATCACTGCGGCGATGATGATTATGATAGATTGTGCTCCATATCCACAGTGTAAATGCGCTCAGTACTGGCCCGATCAAGGATGCTGGACTTACGGAAATATCCGCGTGTCAGTGGAGGACACGATGGTTCTGGTGGACTATACCATCCGCAAGTTCTGCATTCAGCAGGTAGGAAGCTCAAAAGTTTCTCTGCAATCCTTAATGATTGACCAGTATATTGGACAGGCTGATTAATTGGGGATTTTTTTAATCATTTGAACTGGGCTCATTTGGCCAATGAAAAGAAGTGCTAGCTCCCTCTTGTGTCAAACCTCACCCTCATGTTGTTCCAAACCCGTAAGACCTTTGAACTAACATAGTATGAGCCACATTAGATAACAGATTAAAAATGCTTGTTCTTGTAACTGAAGATAAGGCAGTTATTTCAAAAAAATATTGTTGAAATGTTGTTGATTACAAACTTGTTTGTGTGTTCAGGTGGGTGATGTGTCTGGTAAGAAGCCCCAGAGGCTGGTCACACAGTTTCACTTCACCAGCTGGCCTGATTTCGGGGTTCCTTTCACTCCCATTGGCATGCTGAAGTTTCTTAAGAAGGTCAAGACCTGCAATCCACAGTATGCTGGACCCATAGTGGTTCACTGCAGGTAAGGAGCTTCATTATCTTCTGTGTGTGTGCATGACAGAGTACAGTGCCATTCAAAAGTTTGGGGTTTTTACTTTAATTCAACAAGCATGCTTTAAAATAATCAAAATAATTGACAGTATAGACATTTATCAGTGGTGTGCAAAAGTTTGGGAACCCCTTGCAGGATCTGTGAAAATGTGAATAATTTTAACAAAATAAGACAGATCATACAAAATGCATGTTATTTTTTATTTAGTACTGTCCTGAGTAAGATATTTTACATAAAAGATGTTTATAGTCCACGAGACCAAAAAAAGCTGCAATTATTAAAATAACCCCCTTCAAAAGTTTGAGAACCCGTGGTTCTTAATACCGTGTGTGGTTACCTGGATGATCTACGACTGTTTTTTTGTTTTGTGATGGTTGTTCATGAGTCCCTTGTTTGTTCTAAACAGTTAAACTGAGCACTGTTCTTTAGAAAAAACCTCCAGGTCCTACAGATTTTTCAGTTTGCCAACATCTTTTGCATATTTGAACCCTTTTCAGCAGTGACTTCATGATATTGAGATCCATCTTTTCACACTGAGGACAGTTGAGGGACTCAAACACAACTATTAAAAAAGGTTCAAACATTCACTGATGCTCCAGAAGGAAACATGATGCATTAAGAGGTGGGGGTGAAAACTTTTGAACAGGATGAAGATGTCCAAATTTTTCTTATTTTGTTGAAATATATATTTTTTCAATTTAGTATTTACATGTTTCCCGGAAGACAAATTAAGTACAATTTACCTTGATCTTCATATTCAAAAGGTTTTCACCCCCCGTCTCTTAATGCATCACGTTTTCTTTCTGGAGCATCAGTGAGCGTTTGAACCTTCTGTAATAGTTGCATATGAATCGACTAAGTTGTCCTCAGTGTGAAAAGATGGATCTCAAAATCATAGAGTCACTGCTGAAAAGGGTTCAAATATGCAAAATAGTTATTTAAATGCTAATAATATTTTACAATTTTATTGTTTATGTTTTTACTGCTTCTGTGTTTTTGATCAAATAAATGCAGCCTTGGTGAGCACATGAAACTTTTTAAAAACATTTAAAGACCCCAAGCTTTTAAACAGTAGCATATGTGAAGTTTTTTCTGAAGGGTTACGATTTCTACTAACTGATTTTTGTCTGTTCATCTCAGTGCGGGTGTCGGCAGGACAGGGACCTTCATCGTGATAGATGCTATGCTGGACATGATGGGGGCAGAGAGAAAGGTTGACGTCTTCGGATTTGTCACACGGATCAGAGCCCAGCGCTGTCAGATGGTCCAGACCGATGTGAGCTCATACAAAACTTCTCATTGAAGTCATTATAAAACTGTATTTTAATAATACAAAGTATTTGTCTCAAAATACTAATCTTCCACCCTCCATTTCTCCCTACAGATGCAGTATGTGTTTATATTCCAAGCTTTGCTAGAGCACTACCTGTACGGGGACACAGAGTTAGAAGTGACGTCTCTGGAGTCTCACCTGAATAAGCTGTACGCTCCTTTACCTGGAGCCGGCTGTGGAGGCCTGGAGGCAGAATTCAAGGTAGCACAAACATTTTTTCTTTCCTGCTTTTTGGATTTTTTTGGGAATGATATGTGACCCTGGACCAGAAAACCAGTCAAGGAGAAGTCCACTTCCAAAACAACAATTTACAAATAATTTACTCACCCCCTTGTCATCCAAGATGTTCATGTCTTTCTGTCTTCAGTCATAAAGAAATTATGGTTTTTGAGGAAAGCATTTCAGGATTTTTCTTCATATAATGGACTTCAATTGTGCCCCCGATTTTGAACTTCCAAAATGTAGTTTAAATGCAGCTTCGAAGGGCTCTAAACGATCCCAGCCAAGGAAGAAGTCTTATCTAGCGAAACAATCGGTAATTTTTTCGAAAAATAAAAAATTTGTATACTTTTAAAGCACAAAAGCTCGTGTAGCACAGGCTCTCGGATGCGCGTCCACAGGTCATTCTTGAACGATTCGTTCATTTTAAACGAATCTTTAATGTGACTCGCGAAGAACGAGTCGTCTCGGGGAGTGATTCGTTCAGTTGCGCATGCGCAACATCCTATTAGGTTCTGTACTGGAATTAGTTCACCTGTTTCGAGTCTTCGGGTTTTTCGAGTCATTCGTTCATCTAATGGGGCTGTCACGTGACGCTGATTTTGCTAAAATTAACGAAATGACTCAAAAAGATTCATTCATTTTGCTGAACGAGACTCAAAGGTCCGAGGCGGTAAAATGTGCTTTCTTAGTCTTTGCGCTTTGTAAACACTGGGTCTGTAGATCCGCCTACGTTCCGCGTGACCTTTCGACATGATTCAATAGTACGTGAACAAGCATGCCAGAACCTGTGCTACACGAGCTTTTGTGCTTAAAAAGTACACAAATTTTTATTTTTCAAAAAAAATTACCGATCGTTTCGCTAGATAAGACCCTTCTTCCTCGGCTGGGATCGTTTAGAGCCCTTTGAAGCTGCATTTAAACTGCATTTCGGAAGTTCAAAATCGGGGGCACAATTAATGTCCATTATATGAAGAAAAATCCTGAAATGCTTTCCTCAAAAACCATTATTTCTTTACGACTGAAGACAGAAAGACATAAACATCTTGGATGACAAGGGGGTGAGTAAATTATTTGTAAATTGTTGTTTTGGAAGTGGACTTCTCCTGTAAGTAGCACGGGTAGGCCTATATTTGTAGCGATAGCCAAAAAAACATTGTATGGATCAAAATTATCAATATTTAGTAAAGATCATGTTCCATGAAGATATTTTGTAAATTTCCTACCGTAAATGTATCAAAAATTAATTTTTGATTAGTAATATGCATTGCTAAGAACTTCATTTGGGCAACTTTAAAGGCGATTTTTTTTTTTTTTTTTTTAAGGATTTTTTTGCACCCTCAGATTCCAGATTTTCAAATATTATCATATCCTAACAAACTATACATCAGTGGAAAGCTTATTTATTCAGCTTTCAGCTGATGTATACATCTCAATTTAAAAAAAATTGCCCTTATGACTGGTTTTGCGGTCCAGGGTCATGTATTGTTCAGAGACCATGTTAAAGTGAAGTAAATGTTTTCTTATGTTCTGTTTTATTCACTATCCTTTCCTATCTTTAGAAACTTACCTCCATTAAAATCCAGAATGACAAGATGAGAACAGGGAACCTGCCTGCCAACATGAAGAAAAATCGTGTTTTGCAAATCATTCCATGTGAGTTGTGTATCAATGTTTAATACTCAGATTCTGAATTGTGAGAACATCATTTATATAATCAAAAACATGCTACCATTAATATGTTAGAGGTTAGTAACTTATTTTTATAATGAATACTTTTATTCATCAAGGATCTTTTAATTCATTAAAAGTGACAGGATTCTTGTTTCATATAAATGCTGTCAATTTGTACTTTTTCAAAAGAGCCTAAAAAAGACATTTATTGCTGTTTTCACAAATTGTTAAGCAGCAAGACTGTTATTTTCAACTAAAGGTTTTGAGCATCAAATCAGCATTAGAATGATTTCTAAATGATCATGTGACATTGAAAATTCAGCTCTTCTATCACAGGAATAAATTACATTTTAAACATTTATTAAAATAGAAATCCTTTATTTTAAATTGTAAAAATATTTCACAATATTACTGTTTTATTACTGTATTTTGCTTAAATAAATGCAGCCTTAATGAGTATAAGAATAATTTAAAAAAATAATTTAAAAAATCTTACTGACCCCAATTTTTGGAACAATAGTGTAATTGTTTCTAACATGTTCTCTGCTGGAAAAAACACGTTTATCCAGTTTATACTTTTTCTAGAATATAATTTCTTTCCTATGCTTTTACATGCTATTTGGCAGCTGCTTTTATCTAAAGTGACTTTAAATTGAAGGTGTACATTTATCAGCATATGCATTCCTTCCCTGTTTCTTCCAGATGAGTTTAACAGGGTGATCATTCCTGTAAAACGAGGGGAGGAGAACACAGACTACATCAACGCCTCTTTTATAGATGTGAGTAAAACCCGTCTGACCTCAGCCAACATTTACTCCCAACTAGCCAAGATATCGCTCAGTGAAGCCTGGAGGTAATGCTGCGATATTCCACGCTCTGTTGAGAGACCACACAATGTTCTTTTCTTTTCTTTCGGGAGTGGTTTAAACACATTTTTCTGTCATGAAGTTATATGGACGCCCATGCTGAGATTAGGAGCTTGGGACAGTAGCCATTTCTCTGTTCCAGAACCTAGTGACGAGTTCACTGAAAAATACAATTAAATTAAATGATTATAAATATATTTGTTTTCATTCTAGACTAAGTTCTATCACTTATGAGATTGCATGACGATTAGGATGTTGCCTTAGCAGTTCACTAGGTTTTGGGACAGACCTCATTTGTTCAGCTCCCCATAGCAGATCACTGAGAGTGGGGGCAGCTTTGTTTTGGCTAAATGCCCTTTCACTTCCTTCTCTTTTTGTGTGGCTGAAGAACTTAATCAGAAGGTAATCAAACAGAGGAAAACTTCTCCAGTGCTGCTATAATGGAAACCAAAGTCACTTTGCACTCTGGGAGATGATGAACAAAAGGCTGTTTTGTTGTACATTTTCTTACTGTACGTGCCCGCTGACATGAATAGATCCTCTTAGTACTGACCAAAGACTGCTAGAAATCTACAATATGCAGCAGTGGGGTCTGTGATTGCTTTTAATAATGGTTAATATAGTCATCATGTACATTAATTTCCATATTTTTTCATATAAAATATTACTTTTATTTAGCAAGGATGCATTAAGTTGATCAAAAGTGACTTCAAAGCATTTATAATGTTACAAAAGATTTCTATATTATAAATGAATTCTGTTCTTTTGAACTTTGTTAATCAAAAATCATTCAAAATGTATCTGTTTTGAAAACAATGTTTCAGAGTTGAAACTGTTTCCAACACTAATAATAGATGTTAGTGATGATTAATAGCATCACTGGAATAAATTACATTTTAAAATACATAAAAATAAAAAACAGTTACTTTGAATTGCAATAATACTCCACCATACTACATTTTTTTTCACCATACACTGTATTTTTTATCAAATAAATGCAACCTTGAGAATAATAGACTTTATTCAAAAACATTTTTAAACATTAAAATCCTTCAAAGAAACAAGGGAGGCAGTGCCTCCTCAAAATATTGGATGAGAAAAATTTGTAATTCACCAATAAAACATCGCCAGTATTACAAAATATAATATTAAAGGGTTACTCCACCCCAAAATGAAACATTTTTCATTAATCACTTACCCCCAT
The DNA here is from genome assembly GCA_012976165.1 of Labeo catla. NCBI lineage: Eukaryota > Metazoa > Chordata > Actinopteri > Cypriniformes > Cyprinidae > Labeo > Labeo catla. The sequence goes on along the minus strand of VONZ01001415.1, from coordinate 105,474 downwards.
GTCGTTCCAAACCAGTAAAAGCTTCGTTCGTCTTTGGAAGACAATTTAAGATATTTTGGATGAAAACCGTAGGCTTTTGACTGTCCCATTGACTGCCAAGTAAATACCACTGTCAAGGCCCATAAAAGTATGAAAGACATCGTCAAAATAGTCCATCTGCCATCGGTGGTTCAATCTGAATTTTATGAAGCTACGAGAATACTTTTTGTACGTAAAGAAAATAAAAATAACGACTTTATTCAACAATTCGTCTCATCTGCGTCACCGTAGCGCCATCTTGGAGAATATCCGCTGGACGCAAACTGCGTACGCTGTTCAGCGTCAGCCGCACTACAAGGATACGTCTTCTACGTTTATTTACGCTTTAATGTAAAGGAAAACAGCGTATCCGTGAGGTGCGGCTGACAGAACAGCGTACGCTGTTTGCGTCTAGCATATATTCTCCAAAATGGCGCTACGGTGACGCAGATAAGACGAATTGTTGAATAAAGTCGTTATTTTTATTTTCTTTGCGTACAAAAAGCATTCTCCTCGCTTCATAAAATTCAGATTGAACCACTGATGACAGATGGACTATTTTGACGATGTCTTTCATACTTTTATGGGCCTTGACAGTGGTATTTACTTGGCAGTCAATGGGACAGTCAAAAGCCTCCCGGTTTTCATCCAAAATATCTTAAATTGTGTTCCGAAGACGAACGAAGCTTTTACTGGTTTGGAACGACATGGGGTAAGTGATTAATGACAATTTTTTTCATTTTGGTGTGGAGTAACCCTTTAAAGCGTATACAAAATCACTCGTTTTTCTAAAGAAACATTACACAGCGACACCAGCAGATAAAGTTGCAGCAGGAGTCAATTTCTCTCTCACCTCTTCTGAGCCCACTGAGTCGTGAGGTGAGTTTGGTGGGGGGTAATTGAGAATGAATGGGGGAAAGTCACATGAGAGGAGGCAGTGCTCCATTGCGATATGATTGGATATGACTGGTTATGTTTAGTTGTGATTGGTTCATGTGATAAATCCCGCCTTTTGTGTTCGTGTGCATTTGCAAATCAGCCTGAAGGAACAATATAATGACATTAATGGGAAGACTAATTTTAAAAAGTAAGTAAACAACTCACACACTTAGATATAACCACTTTGTTATGTCAAAATAAGACTTGAAATAGCATGAAAACACAATCTGAGTTTTTAGTGAGATACAAACTTGGTGAAATTAAAAGTAAATCTTTGTGTCTGTGTCCAATATTTACAGAGCTTTGATCCAAAGAATTCAAAAATAGTTACAACTATTAAAAAGAATAACTGAACATAAGTTCACAAATAGAATATATTGTTTAAATTGTTAATGCCTTGAGTTAGTATGTTGGAATAAATGTAAAATGCTTAAAAACACTGACTTGACAGGATTCATACTTGGGTTTAATAAGTAGAATATTGATTACATTGTTAATGTAAAAATACAAAATACAATTGTCCCCTTTTTCTGATAGTATAACTGGACATGAATTTACTTTTGATTTAAAACAAAAAAAAAAACTTTGAGAGCACCACTGAAATGTGAACATACTTTGTTTGTGCAGGGTTATAGACAAAAGGACTCATACATGGCATGTCAGGGGCCACTGCAGCACACCATTGAGGACTTTTGGAGAATGATCTGGGAGTGGAGAAGCTGCTCTATTGTTATGCTGACCGAGCTGGAGGAGAGAGGACAGGTAAGTTCACCTGCCTCCTTGTTTATAGCATCTGTGAACATGCTAACCCTAGAGTTGTCTTTTTCTGGTGTAGCCTTATAGTTAAAGATATGAGCTAGTAAGAGAAACAAACCTCTATTCCCCACTCTCTGCAGGAGAAGTGTGCTCAGTATTGGCCTAGTGATGGTGTGATGGTTTGTGGGGACATGTCCATTGAGTTGAAGAGGGAGGAGGAAAATGAAAGCTATACTGTTAGGGACCTTCTCGTCACCAATAACAGAGTGAGTCCACTTCAGAAGATCTCCTGAAACACGATTTATGTGTGTTTTAGCGCTGTACTTTAATGTTTGCCATTGTAATTGGCATTTACCTTTCTCTTTCTCTTTCTGTCTGCAGGAAAATAAGTCTCGCGCTGTGAGGCAGTTTCATTTCCACGGCTGGCCAGAGGTGGGCATCCCGTCTGACGGGAAGGGTATGATCAACATCATTGCTGCAGTTCAGAAACAACAGCAGCAGTCTGGAAACCACCCAATCACTGTGCACTGCAGGTAAGCCCCACCTACTCTTCCAGACAGTCAGGAACCTGATACATAAAACTTAATCTTGCATCATTTGTATTAATATATATTAACATATATAGTTCAGCCTAAAATGACAATTCTGTCATTAATTACTCACCCTCATGCCGTTCCAAACCCGTAAGACCTTCGTTCATCCTCAGAACACAAATTAAGATATTTTTAATGAAATCCAAGAGCTTTCTGACCCTGCATAGACAGAAACGTAACTGATACATTCAAGGCTCAGAAAGGTAGTAAGGACATAGTCCATGTGACATCAGTGGTTAATCCGTAAGTTAAGAAAATACATTTAGTGGATTTAAATCTAACTGACCCTCTTGTAATGTATTTTTAACTTGAAAGGTTTTTTTTGCTCCAAAAGGAACTCATAAAACAAAAACAGGAAATAAGTTATTTAATGCTTTTGTGGTTGTTACAGCAGTGTACTACACAGCTTATTGCATAACAAGTTTTCAGCCTTACCATAAATCTTCTAGTGTGTACACAGGACATATTGGTTAGACAGGAATGCCGACTTTAATAGGTTTCACTGGTTTGGCAGCTCAAGTAAGGTTTAGTGGTTTTGTAATGCTGGAAGGCATCCACGGGTGCTTGGTATGACTAAAATCTGTCCATAATTACATCTCCAAAGCACTCGGTAATGATCAAACGGAGATAGAGTTGCTGTGTCCACTGGGATTTCAGGGTCAGCCAATTAAGGAAAGTTGAAACAGACTCATTAGTCCTCAGAGCGGTGGGTAATTGATGTTTGTGTGTTAACAGTGCCGGAGCAGGGCGCACGGGGACATTCTGTGCTCTGAGCACGGTCCTGGAGCGGGTGAAGGCGGAGGGCATTCTGGACGTTTTTCAGACGGTGAAGAGTCTAAGACTACAGAGACCGCACATGGTGCAGACACTGGTGAGAAAACACGTCGCTCACGATGCATTGTTGACCTACTGATTTCAAAGTCTGTTTATAAAACGGATACTTCCGGTCCTTGAGTCTGATTGGTTGAGCTGCGTTTGAAGCTGTTGTAAATTACTCTACAAACATACACTTTTGTTTACATCTGTGTGTTGCTCGGCAAACACTTTGTTGCAGCTGCAACTGTTTCTGAGGAACTTTTTGTATTTTGTGAAACTTTATTATGTATATGGAAGAACCATTTTATAACAGCAATAAGACCCATGAAGCCGTGGTAAGGGGCTGTTATAAATTCACTGTAAACCATTGCTTCTTGGGGCTTATTACTTTAGTAAAAGCAGTTCAGAGAATTAATTATATTTTCTATATTCTAATGGATCTTAATCATTGTTTTAGCACTGCTAAGACACATTTATATGCATCTTGCTTTTCCCCACAGGAGCAGTATGAGTTCTGCTACAAAGTGGTCCAGGAATACATCGATGCCTTCTCTGACTACGCCAACTTCAAATAAAGCCATGCCCACCTGCAGAAGTTCAGATAGACTTTCCCAGTCATGCACTCACGTCCACATTTTCACAAAAACACAGCTAAAGGAGACGGACTGCCAGCGCAAAGCAAAAGGGAATAAAAGTCCTTTGGCCGGCAAGCACGAGAACACGTTTGGTGCCGAAGACGGAAAGAAAACAAACAAAGAAAACACCATTAGAGATGCCTTCTTGAATATTTTGTAATATTGCTCTTGTTAATAAGGCCCTTACCCATTTCTCTCAGTGTAAATATGCTCTTGTATTTTTTTTTTTCTGTTTTGTTTTGTTTCATTTGTTTGGTTTTAGAAGCCGTTCTGTTGCGGTTTTTAGAGTGACCTTAATATAGTTTACTGGTATATAAATGCATACATGAATGGCGCTATAGAAGCAGACGTGAAAGATCGGTAGCAAGATGAGGGTGCTTTTTATTGGGTGTTTTAACAAGAACTTCCTTCTTTCTCTGCAGTTGAGTGACAAACCTTTTTGAATGGCAGCTCAATCCCATTATGCTGTTGCTTGTAGCTACATAACGCACAACGTGGCAAAATCAACCGTTTGTGGTGCATCGGCGACTGAAAACGTGTGCGTTCGCAGGAAACACTTCACTGTGCTTTCGATTGTGTTTACTGGAGTGACAGATTTAATTTAGAGTGTTTGAACACTCATATTAAGTCCATTTTTGGGGGCGTGACTTTAGAATTCCTTAGAAGATGTTAAGTGTGTCGTTGTGGTATAGGTCCAAAAGAGGCAATGGTAGAGAAAGAGAAGACCTAAAAAGTCCAACAGAAGAAAACCCTGAGTGTAAAATCAGTTTAACAGACCCTTTTTGAATCCCACAAAGTTTCATTCCATGCTTTTTCCCAAACGTCTTTTCTTTTCAAGATTGCTGTAATAGCACCTTCTGTATTTGCGATTGTAACCAAGCAAGTGATGTGTTTACTTATCTGGATGTCTGATAATTGGCCTTAAAAACTGTGCTTGACAATAAGGTTTCATAATGTACAGGCTGTTACTTTTCCTTAATTTGAAGATCAATTATCCCGTCGGTCCGTTTGCTTGCAAGGTACTGATGCAAAGTTGATCCAGAAAGGTCTAGTAGATTGACACATGATCACCTGATCATCTGTTCCTGCCCGTGTAAAGGACTTCAGCCTTTGTGCCGAAGTCAACGAGCCCTTTCCAGCTCCACTGAGCCAGTTAGATCTATATATTTGATGCTTTCAGCCTTTAGCGGTGAGTACTTTCAAATTATAGTATACATAAGGACATTGTCATTTCAACTAGTGAAAACAACTAAAGCTGATTGTCAGTGGAAAACGAATGTTTTATGTAGTTTAAGCCCTCATTTCACACTGCCTTGTGTTAGAAAATGTAAGTTTTATAAAATGTATGTAAACCCAATAGGTGTCGTTTAAAATCGCTCACCCATGTGTCATTCCATGTTAACAGGGTTCTCGATGGAAACTGTTTTTTTTATATTATTTCAGATTGATGTTCCGAATTATGAATCACGGATTACAGCTTCATTTTAAGATATTCCATAAAATGCTGACGGATTTGCTTGAATATTGTGCGAGTCGACTCTTGTGATTTGCTTCAAGTCACACTAACCCTTTCCACATGAGACACTGTGCCAATAGCAGCCTCTCAGGGGCAGGATCCTTCTTCAGAGGTGGGAAAGTGCCTCATCACGTTCCTGTAGCTTCAAGCATGTTCCCGCCTGCTCTTTTGTAGCCCATGTTATCCCAGTCAGTGGGACATTGTGGCCTGTATGGCATATGATAATCTGTAATGGAACACAAATGGTTACTGGTTGGTTGCTTTTCTGTTTTTAGTGTTTCTTTTTTTTTGTTTTTTTTTTGGCTTACATACCATATAAAAGCATACTGGAGGAAGCACCAGACTTCAGGTCAAGTCCCTCAAAACCCAAGCTCTTAATGTTTGGAGAGCAGTCTAGTTCTTCTGGTCAAGAAGGGAAGCCTTGTGTCTGGAGGCTCATTTTACTGTCGAATGTGACTTTGAAACGGCCCGCTTGGATAAGCAAAAGGTCAAAGACTGAAAAGTAAAAGATTCTGCTCTCCTAAAAAAAAAATTGAGGATTTCATCTGAAACCTCTCTCTTCGATCTGATCATTTCTAAATTTCAGACTACGGCCTGTATTCCGTTCCATAAGTCCTAAAAACGTTCCCCTTTCTGTTTATGCACCCTTCTGTACATAATGTAAGGTTATTTATATTTCATTCCTATCTGTTGCCTTGCTTTTATTTTATTTTTATCTTTCTCTCGCTTTTTTTTAATACTTGTATATTAAACTGTACTGGGACCATTTTGAAATGTATTAGATTTTTTTTTCTCCTGTTTTTAATTCGGTATTATTGTCTTAAAATCTTATTTTTTAATTTACATCTGTTTTTTTCCTAGTGTTTTGTTATTCAAATTTGAATATATATATGTATATATAATTATATATATGATGCAAATTATATATAATTATATAATGCCAAACGGCCTTTCTAAACAAGATACTGTTCAAACCTAATAAAAGTGCTTGAGATTTTATCTGCAGTCATTTTACTATGTATGTCTGAATAGTTTGAGGTATTATCTATAGTGACGGTATTCAGATTCATCAGTCCTGAAGCAAAATGTTGCTTGAGCACTAAATCAGCATATTAAAATGATTTCTGAAGAATCATGTGACACTGAAGACTGGAGTAATTCCTGCTGAAAATTCAGCTTTGCCATCACAGGAATAAATTACATTTTAAATATAGCTGCAAGCAGTGATTGCGGGGTTCAAGCGCTTTAATTTACCATAGAAATATTATGTTGTTTTACGTTTATGACTGTTATAGCACCTTTTTTTTTTTAATTTAGACAATTTTTGTCTTTTGTCCTCAGATTGAGCTCCTGCATATGTGTTCTGAGTTTGGCGAAAACCTCACTCCGTTCAGTAGTTATAGAAATTTTACTAAAAGTGGCCCCTTTAAAACATTTTGGCGTCCCTTTGCGACGGAGAGTCGAAAGTTAAACTGTTTTTTTGATAATTATTGATACTCACTCACCAGAGAATCTATCTGCACTGGTTTGGCTCCGATCGGGTGGAAAAAATTAGGACTAGTTCATAAAAGTAGGTTTTCCACAAAATCCAAAATACCTCACAATCAAAGCTGAGGCATGCGTTTTGTCCGACATGAGCCAAGGATTCCAACGACATAAGACACTCGAGCCTTCGACTGACGTTATGAGTGAGTTCATACTTTTGTTCACTGTAGCACCCCCCTCAGGCCGATTGGGGTGAGCCTTGGTCACGTTGTAGGCGGCGTGAGTACTACTATGTCTCCAAGTTTCAAGTCTCTACGACTTACGGTTTGGTCTGTACAATCCGTTTTACATGGAGATTGCTGATCCTTGGCCATTCTAACAATTATAATAGGGTTCCTATATATATTTAAATAGAAAACAGTTATTTTAAACTGTAAGAATACTTGACAATATTACTGTTTCAGCTGTATTTTAAACAGAAGCAGCTTTGTTGAGACTTCTTTCTTGGTAAGAAATTCAGGGAGAGAGTCACGTCTCATTGTGTCACCTTGTCTCCCATCCTTCCTGCCCCTTTAGACCCGGTGTCAGACCTGAGATGTGGATGGATTATCGCCGGAGACCCCTGTGCGTGTTTAAACACCATTTGACAGGAACTCAATCAGAACTTGAATCTCTGCGATGAGTCAGTTGTACGCCGTCCGTCACATTCTCTGCTCCGATCACCCTGAGGGAGAACTTTTGTGTAATTAAGACCACAGTCAGGATGGAGTGTTTGCACAGCGTTGTTCTCTCTGGACCAGTGTGCGTTTCGTGCGGGTCAGGGGGTCAAAAACGACAGATGTGAGGTCACGCTGGCTACTTTTTACAGCTTAGAGGAAATGAGCAAGACATTTGCTTTTTTAATAAAACATGGTCATCAAGAATTTGTGATATTGGGGTCACTGGAGTTGACATGTTTGGGGGAAAAAAGAAAAATGACAATATTGTATATATGTACAATAAATATTGATAATGATCCAATGTATAGTTCCTTGAAAATTTAAATAGATATGCATTATTTTAGTTTATACAACAGTTCTTTCTGGTCCTTGAATCTATTGGCTGAGAGGTGTGTGATATTCTACTGATATCAGAACCCCGTTTCAATGTTTGTATCGCTTGCAGTGTATCTCACAGTAAGTGTCATGGTGGACACCAAAATCCACTATAATTTTATAAATAATACTGTTTTCATGTTACTGAATGTAGTTTTAAGAGTTTTTAGTCCTTGTTTAGACTTCAAATATGCAGTTTGTAATAAAGATAACGTATTTTGCTTTGTTGTTTTTGGAGATGTGAGCTCCAGGGCGTTAGCAGGCGTTCAGCGCTCATGAACCCACCGAGAGCAGCCTTACCTCGGCCAGATCTTCTGTAATTTGCCGCTGGCTCTGATGTCTATATAGTGGTTAAACATGAGATATAATTCGTTTGGGGAAAATAAATAAATACAATCACTTATTTACTGCTTACTGTCTTTTCTTTTCTTTAATTAGCACTTTCGGCACATGCTTGGTTGTTATTTTGAAGTTGAAAACCTGAATAGCGTCAAATTACGCACATGTGACGTAGTTGCCAAATGTGTCTGGGTGTAACTCATGATGTGTAAATCTACATCAGTGTTTTTTTGGAGAAAGAGGACACTGTCCTGTGGGGGTCAACAGTGTTTGGAGATGATAATTGGAATTGAGCTCATCTTCTACATGCTCTGCTCCCAATGGAACTGCAATGACCAGGCGAAGTGTTTGAGGATTGGGGAGGGAGGTCTGTGTGTGTGTGTGTGTGTGTGTGTGTGTGTGTTTAGGCAGGGAGGGGAGATCTGGTGTGAGACATAAATTGTGAGGAAGAGGAGGAGGAAGATTCTAGAGAATGAGTGGCAGACGTATCTCAGAAGCTCACTGAACCATTCACTTGAGGGAAAGGAGACCACATCAGGATTAACGAGACCAGGACTTCACAGTAGAGGAAAAACTACAGAAGATCCGTTGAGAGAAGACGTGCCAATAGATACAAGGTAATAACAATGATTTGATTTGTTTAGTTGATTTTGTTAAAATTAATGCATTAACAGTAATTCAGAGAGATTTCTTTAGACTTTATGGTCTCCATTGTGCTTGATTGTCTCGTAAACATCATCACGATCATGCTTTTCAGTCAAACATTTGTCCTGAAATTGTTAGGCTGGTAAACCTAAGACATGACTGACTTTGAAACATGTCAGTGTACCTACCAAACTCTCTGTTTGTCTCATCAGTCTTTGTCCTGTTCCCTCAGTTATGGTGCACATCTGCAGGCTGTCTGTGGTGATGGGGGTGTTGCTGTGTCTAAGTGCCCAGTTTGCCAGCTCTCAACACTGGTCTCATGGCTGGTACCCTGGAGGAAAGAGAGAGATAGACGTTTACGATACCTCAGAGGTGTGTGAATATTAGCTACTAAAAAAACAAAATAAGTCTGTCAGAAAGAAAAATACTGCCAGAGAAGGACTGTGTTTTTGCTGTGTGTTGCACAATGTAAAAATTGTTTCAAAACAACAGCATTTATTTGAAACAGAAATTGTTTTTAACATTATAAATGTCTTTACTGTCACTTAGGTTATGATTTTTATAATAATAATGTGTATTGCACTTTTTAGCGTCGTGTGTCTTACGTTAACGTTGTATTTGCGTACTAGCACGTACAGTTTTTACATGTTTATTAGCATTTGTTTATGAAAAGGCCATCGTGTAACTTTCTATTTTACTTTAAAATCAGGTTTCAGAGGAAATTAAACTCTGTGAGGCAGGAAAATGCAGCTACCTGAGACCCCAGGGAAGAAACATCCTTAAGACAATACTGGTGAGTAACTTACACGTGTGTTTTGGCTCTATTTTTCCGTCAGCAAATAGCCTCGTCGTTACATAAGCTAGTCATGACGGGATATTGTGAATATTTCTCTAAAACTTGACTTACTTGACTAACTTAATGGCATTAACAGCTGGATGCCATCATACGGGATTTCCAGAAGAGAAAGTGACACCAAGATGACGCAACAGCCTGTGTCCAAAGAAACATCATTTCCAGCAAACGCATTAGACCTGCGTTTCCTTCCAAATTATATTTTATGTGATTTTTTTTTTTTAATGTTCTGTATTTTGTTCTGTTCTCATATCCATTGTGAGTAAACCTATACTGCCAACACTATGTAATCATTTGCAGCAGTTCCTACAATAAATGCTTTATTTTGGTATTTTGTTTTAATTGTGCAGTGTCTTTTTTAATCAGTCGTAGGCACGTTTACCATTTTTTTGCACAAGACTTTAAACTTACACATTTCGTTTGATTCGTCAGTATTTTTTTTTTGTATAGCCAGCAGATGGCGTCAATGTACATACTTATCAAAATTCATTAGGCCTAGCAAATATTGTAAAAACTAAATTCAATCCAATGCAAGACATGTACTTTTTTGGCTAAAGCAAATATGGTTATATAGTATGCTGTGAAATGAATATTCAAGTCCAGCTGGGTTTTATGTTCACTACAGCTCTTTTACTACATACTGATCTCAGATACCATCTTGCCATCACCAGTAAATAGAGTTGAAATAATTAATGTAGACAATACAACCTATTAATTCTCAAATGACCCTGGTACTGAGGTTGTTGCTATTACAAGATAGTCAAGGACTGTGTAGAGGTTTGCAGGAAAAAACATCCGCTGATCCAGACAAGTTCCCCTCAGAGAAGGAGATGGCTGAGACCTCAGTCAATTCCCTGGGTTATCCTGAGCGTGAAAGCACACTGAAGCCGTTATTTGCCATCATGTCCTCTCTCTCTCTCTCTCAAGCACACACACACAGTAATCTGTGACAGTTTACAAGACCCACATTCATATGGAAAGCAGCACTGAACACAACTTGGACAAAGGCATTGCATTCACATGTGTAGTTTTCATATTAAGTGTACATAAATGTCTGCTTAGGCAGTTCTCCAATTAATGGTTCCAGCAACTGTTGACATTCCTAAATAAATAAAGATCATGCAGAAGAAAGACATGCACAAAATACAAAAAGTGCACAATTTCTTATTCATCAAATAACAGTACAATCACAATCATTATTTTTGTAATACAAATGTAACGGTGTGCCAGAATGAAAAATGAAATAAAACATGGCAAGCACCCAACTTTCATTTCCGCTTGCTGCAGGCACAGACCTTGAAAAATAACAGAGCGTTTTGTTCACTACTAGTAACCAGAATATTTACTGCAATAACACATATGACTTTTCTGTTTTCTCTTCTGTTGTGTGTATATATATAGGGATTTGGGGTTTCACTGTTGCACAGTTAAATAAATAGTTCAACCAAATAAAAGAAGATCTTGTATTTAAGCTGGAAATAATGGTTTGAACCTTTCACATTTTTTATGGTTCAATAAATTTTGTTAATCAGATGTTTATCTAGACAAGATTATGTGGTTAATCTAAAACAGAAAGTAGGAGGGACCAGAAAGCAATGACACAAGAACTAACTGTTCAAATTCTTATAACTTCACTTATTGTTCTACCTGCTATTAACACCATTAATTGAAATTTAATAACTGTCATTTGATAGCCTGCATTCTTGCTATAGCTTTTGCGAAAGAGGTGAGTTGTAAGGCCAGAGATTTTCTTGGCCACACATTTGTCAGCTTGCTGAATCTTGGTTATAGACAGTGTATAAATACAGTGTAACTTCTAAATGCTTGCCTTTGAGGAAAACGTCAAACTAAACTAATTCCTGTTGTCCTAATATTTTCATATAGCAAAGCTATTCTAAACTAAGTGTATGTCATCGGTGGGGAATTTGTTTCTGCATTTAGCGCTGTGTTTTAAATAGATTTGGAAAGGGGAAGGCTTGTGTGAGATGTCAGCACATCTAGTACCCTTGGTTCACTTTAATACGTCTCCTTGAGCTGCACTGTCTTTTTCTTGGATTTACGTCAAGCCTTTGTTAACTTTGTCATCTTCCGATGCGGAATACAATTTTTTTTGTAATCAGTTTTAACCATAAATCTCCAGATTTCTCTTCGGATGACCATGTAACGACATAACTGTGAGTTTCACTAAGCGGTGTAGTTTAGTTTCCATGTATTTACACGATTGAAACAAATACGCCAACGTTTAATGTAAAGAAATGTAGCTTATGATTATACAACATTAATGTGCAAAAAATAGAGTATTCTCCATTTGCACTGCATTTTTAAATGATATTCAAAAGTTCGAATTCGAACAAATGTAGCCAATACTGACAGTGCTTTCGTTTTCTTTCTAATGAAGCACTTTGATTTTTCCCAAAGGGGCTTTGGAGTTGTAATGGGAGAACAGACCGATATTACGTCAACGAGGTAATTACAACCACATGAAACTGCTAAAGTTAGGCGACTTGTAAAACGCGTTGTCATAGGGTTTAGCACGAGCATTTAAGGAAATAATTAACCAAGAACGAGGATTCTGTCAGCATGTTCACACCCTCGTGTAGTTCCAAGCCCATACGACCTTCATTCTCCAACACAAAAGGCAGGATTTTAAGGAATGAGATACTGAGAGACGCCACTGACCTGATTTACAAACGAAGTGAATGATGACTGTCTTCTCATTTTGATTCGACGGAAGAACGGAAATAAGTCAGACGCGGTTTGAAGAAAGATGACAGAAGTTTCATTTCTGTACAAACTATGAAACGTGACCAAGCCAACCCAACCTGGAGTACTACACTGTCAAATTATAAAACCGGACTCGAACAAAATGCATGGATTCTCACAGGCTCCGACTCGTGATGAACGAATGTTTGGTAACTTAAAAATACTTGCATTAAGATTAAACGCTTTCTTAACGCATTCACTTCCTTTTGAGAAAAAACGACATAGTGTCTAACTAGTGACTCAAGGATGAAAGAATATGTGGTCTAACTTAAAAAAAGACTTAAATTATTGAATCATAAAATACTTGTTATAATAGAGCTCTAATAGTTTACAGTAGGCTATTAAATTGCGATTGTTAATCTTGTTTTTATCTTAATGCATTCACTTCCGTTTGAGAAAAGCAATTGACAGAATGTGTGGTAATTTAAAAAAGGCTTACATATGCCTAAGATTAGGCTAGCTACTTGTTATTATTAATTAATTAATAATTAATTAGGGCTCTTGTAGTTTACAGAAATAATTTGCGATTGTTAATCTCTTGTTTTTGTTCTTAACGCATTCACTTCTTTTTTAGGAAACAATATAGTGTCTAACTACTGGTTTTAATGTTTATGTGTAATCTGGTGACAAAAATATGCAGGTTCACTTATACAGTAAAATACAGTTACTATATATGTTTTTGAACAGAACATAATATTCATTAAGCATTCTGGAATATTTGAAAACTTGATTGAATTTAGACTAAAGTAACATTTTTGTCTGTTTTTATGACGATAGGTGGTGGTGCACATGCTCACCCGAACTCATTCTCATGTTAATTCAGAGTGTAACGCCAATGCTGCTGAAAAAGTTTCTTCTTAATACCTCAAATCATTGTGAAGGTATGGCTGCACTTCCAGTGGCTTACTCAACATCATATTTTTTGATACATTGGAGTTATGTGAAATACTAACATAAGCTATCATTTTTCCCCACAGAATGATACGATTGCGGCTCCATCGCAAACGAAGAATTGTGATATATCTCTTTTCTGCACTGCTTTTTGTATGTTGCTGCCTGATCACAATTTTAGTAGTCAATGAAATAGGACTGTCTGAGAGCCCACGGCTGACAGTGCGATATGGCATTAATTGCACAGCAATATATGAAATGGAACCAGTGGAACTGGGTAAAACGTTAGTTATTCGCAAGGAAAAAACCTATGTAGGGCCAACCGACGATGCTGTTGTGAATGCCACGTTTGACTGTGAGAAATTTTTCTCACAAGGTTATGGTGCGATTCAAGGCTCTGAGTTTGAGCGTGAATTTCCCCTTGCTTATTCTTTGGTCGTTCACCAGGATGCGGCTCTTGTGGAGAGGATGCTAAGGGCCATTTATATGCCGCATAACATTTACTGCATACATTATGATCTGAAGTCTTCAGATGATTTCATTTCAGCAATGAAAGGTCTGGCCCGCTGCATCCCCAACGTCTTCATTGCCTCAAAGCTGGAGAGGGTGCAGTACGCAAGTATCTCACGACTCAAAGCGGATCTCAATTGCCTGTCTGACCTCCTAGTTTCTGAGGTCAAGTGGAAGTACGTTATCAACCTGTGTGGTCAGGACTTTCCACTGCGGACAAACGCTGAGCTTGTGTCGGATATAAAGGAGCTGAAAGGCAAGAACATGGTGGAGAGCAAGTTGCCTGGAGGAAAGTCAAGCCGCTGGACTAATCAGCATTTGCTGAAAGATAGTAATTCATTGTACTATGAGGCTCCTGTAAGCACTTCTGCGATGAAATCTCCACCTCCTCACAACATCAAAATGTTTGTGGGCAGCGCATACTTTACACTTTCAAGGGAATTTGTGGTTTTTGTTAACCAGAGTTCCCTAGCCAGAGATTTCCTGGCATGGTCTGAGGATACATACTCACCTGATGAACATTTCTGGGCGACTCTGGTTCGTGTGCCTGGGGTGCCAGGGGAAGTGCCAAGATCTGATCCTGAGATCTCAGAACTAATAAGTAAAACCCACCTGGTGAAGTGGTCGTATTTAGAAGGGTATCTTTACCCACAATGCACTGGAGTCAGTATACGAGCTGTGTGTATTTATGGTGCTGCTGAGCTCAGATGGCTACTAAACTACGGCCACTGGTTTGCTAATAAAGTGGATCCAAAAGTGGATCCCATTCTTATGGAATGTTTAGAGGAGATGCTTTCAGAAAAACAACTGAGGCTGAAACTGCACTAAAAAGGACTTTTATTTTTAACTTTTTGGATTGGTGTTTAAAAAACGGAATACAGTGCTATTTTATGGGGTTGAGTAATTTATTTGGGGTTTCTGGTAAAAATATTTAGAAAATGCATTTGTTTTAAATGTATGTATCTGTGATTTAGTTATGTGATTTAGCCAGCATGAAGTGCAATCCTTCGGCAAAAGTTTTAGAGCTTGACATGCCAGTCCTCTAAATCTTTTAAGTAACTTGTTTTGTAAGACATGTAATGTGAGGCAAAATGTGAATTTTATTAGAGCAAAGTGAAGGAGCACAGATATATTCGCCAAGTCCAAAGCAGCACACATTTGTTTAGTTGCTGACTAAACACCTATTTTATCTTTCTGAGCAAAAGATTTAAAGGAGCAGTTCAAAAAAAGAAAAACAAATTAGCTGAAACTGTGCTCACCCTCAGGTCATTAAGATGTAGATGAGCAGATTTGGAAAAATTAGCATTACATCACTTGATCTTCAAGGGATCTGCTTCAGTGTATGGGTGCCGTCAGAATGAGGGTCCAAACAGCTGATAAAATCCACAAGTAATTCATGTAACTCCAGTCCTTCAGTTAATGTCTTTTGAAGTGAAAAGGTGAGTTTTTGTAAGAAACAAATCCAGAAATTCTTAACCTGAAACAATCGCTTCTGTTATCCATAATAACGCTTCCTCCACTAAAAAGTCTTTCCACATCAAAAACCACTGTTATATTTTTTTAGAGCTTTTTTGGACTGTTTTTGGCTTGCTTGATAGGTACATATTTCTCTCCTGATTCAGATGAGGTGACTTTTTCCCTGGAAAAAGCAATATTATGTATAGGGGACTTTTAACTGAAAAGCACACTGTAAAAAACAAAAAACACAATTTGTTGAGTCAGCTTAAAATAATTTGTTACCCTGCTGCCTTAAAATTATAAGTTCAGTCAACTCAAATAAGTTTTGTCAACTTGAAATGTTAAGTTGTACTAAGTAACAACTTAGATATTTGTGTTTGTTAAACTTAATAGATGGGTAAGTAACTCAGCTGCCTTAAAATTTTAAGTTGAATCAGCTCAAATATATAAGTTGTCACTTAGTATAATTTAACATTTCAAATTGAATAAACGTTTTTTGAGTTGACTGAACCTAAAATTTTAAGGCAGCCGGGTAACAAATTATTTTAAGTTGACTCAACAAATTGTTTTTTACAGATGAATTTAAACTGGAAACAACAGTTTGAAGTAAAAAAACATCTTAATGATGGATGTACATGCAGCTTTTTGCTTCACAAGGTTATTGTGATGGTTGTTGTGATACTTATTATCAGCTGTTTGAACTCTCATTCTGACGGCACCCATTCACTGCAGCGGATTCTGTGAAAATGCTAAATTTCTTTAAATCTGTTCTGATGAAGAAGCAAACTCACTCACTCACAAATGTTCATTTTTATGTGAGCTAATCCTTTAAAAACTATTCTAGAATGGCAGGGAAAAAATATGTATATTTTCAAGCTTTTAAAAATCACTGGATCTTTCACATGTCCTTCTTAAATGAAGAAGACCTTATGTTGGCTCAGAGCAACGACTTAAGTCACTGAAAAATTAATTTGCAAGTGTTGTGACGCTTGTTGTCTGGGTTGCCACTGTGCTAGATTCACAGAAGGAATCATGCAAATCAAGTAAACACAACCCAAAAAAGAGCTAGACAATATTTGCATGTTGCAATTGCTCATCGTACAGGCCAGTTTTGAAGGCTTTTAAGATTGCAACAAATGTCCCGTGATCTACTCTGAGGTTATACAGCATTGCTCCACCTAGCAATCCAGGCATATAAATAAATAGCTTTTTAAGATTTAGAAAGTTTGCTTAACTAATATTCGACGAATAACTTAATGGTTAAACTGGATTCAGGGTGGTTAGTAAGTCCCAGGTTTTGTTGAAAAACCTGAAAAACCATATGCAAACTCTTGAGAATTCACCCCTGAGCATGAAACTGTTTTTGATGATTGTATCAGAATGTAAATGCTTAAGAACTTTTTTTTTACTTAAGAGTAAAATAGTTTATTCTTTTTTTCTCATGCATATTTTTGTACATTTTATACCTATTTTTGCACACAAAGTGAAGGGGTGGATTACAATTCCCAACTTTTGAATCCATTTAATAATCATCTGTGGGTTATTGACGTGTTGATTCCTTCATATTTCATATAGTGTTTTTTTAATATAATGATTAAACACTTTCACAGTGCATTCATTTTTTTGTCAAATGCCATGCTTTCAGTTTATTGTTCATGTAATGTGTGTTTTTGAGTGGTACCTGAAATGCAGTAACTCTTTAGTTGTTTTGGCTTCAGAGAAAAGACATGCACTTTATTCTGTTTCATTTATCAATACATTTACTGAATAAATATATGTATTGTTAAGGCCTGAATTCTAGATCCTAATGACACTCAGCATCAAAGAGGGAAAATACACTTCAGTTTGTTGTTGTATGGTGTGATTACACAGATTATTAAGAGCAATAGGGTTAGATGAGAAGAGCAATTATATACGTTAACATTAATCTTCTTTTACCATGTAAGTGAACCTGTCCATGTAGGCATTTGCTTACATGAATGTGAACCAAATGTGTATTATCAATGCAAAATCTCTGGCAACTTCAACACAAGCTAACCAGTGCCATTTCTCCCTTTTTAACACTGGTAGGTCTGTTTGTTTTGCTATGCTAACTGGTTATATAGTTGGTTGCATTGCATTATTTACGGACTCTGTTTTACCTGCTATCTGTAAACGTGCAACTAATTTTTTGGGGTTGCAAATCACTTGTTACACCATTTACAGCCACAACAGTCATGTGTGATCTGTGTCTAAATAAAATGTTTTAAGACTTGCTGAAACTTTAGTTCCTTTTTCATACTTCTCCTTTTTGTTCTTTCGATTGTTGCTACAAGACAACAGTGTACAGCTAAAACATGCATTTAACCATCTGGTAGTCTTAGTTTTCTAACTGATGGAAACTGATTAGTAAAGGATTAGTCTTAAAAGATTTCTTATCCTGTGAACTAGTGGAGAACCTTAGTATTACAGCCTTCATCTGTCAGATGAAATTGCTGAGTTTATAATTTTCTTTTAGGCCTCAGAGCATTAGAAATTCATGAAACTAAGCATGTTTCATCAAAACGACTTGTTTTCTATTACTTTAATAATTTGCCATGGAAAAAGTGTCTGAGATATCCAAAACTAGTTTGCAATTTAGCATCCTCAATGTCTTGACATCAGCTTGATAAAGTTTGGTAAATTGCAGGAATCCCTTATGAGGAAAATGTAATAATTCACAACCTGAATTTTCGAAAAACAATTCATTTTGAACCAAAATAGCAGACTTCCTGTTGGTCATAGCTAATGACTGTAAATTAGAAAGTTGTCTGGCTTGATGAGAACAATATATGTACCAAGCTTGGTGACTGTAGCTAAAATGAACCCCCCAAATTTTGTCAAAAGGTGGTGCTATAGAGCCCCTCCCTCCACACCCAGTTTTGAGCTTTTGCCAATGTCATCATTAATACTGATAGGTGTGTTGAGATTCATGAAATTATAAGCATATTAAGTGCTTCAAAAACTCCTGAAAAGAATCTTAAAATTTGACACATTGCCATGGCCTCACTATTTGAGCTATCAAGAATCCCTTCTCGGTTTTACATTGCCTGTGTCTTGAGATTATTCTGATGAAGTTTGAAGCATATCATGTAAAAATAAGAGGGTGATTTCAAATCATTCTGAAAATGACACATGGACTCATAGTCACATCTATGTGATCAGACTGCCTTACTAAACAAGCCTCTGAAGTTTGATCAAAATCAGTCACTGCATGCACGCAAATGCTATTTCCCACTTCCTGTTTCTCATTTTTCAGTGTATGTTTATCAGCTTGTCTTGAGATCATGTTGACCGAGTTTGTTGGCAACGGGTGAAAAACCCAGAAGGAATACATCATATTCCACAGCATGTGTTTTCCACAAAACCCTGAATAGTTGACTTCCTGTTCGGCGGAGCACTGACTGTCAGTGTGAAAGTTGTTAAGCCTGATTAGATCTATATGTGTATGAATTTTTGTGACTGTAGCTGAACCAGTGTGCGTTACAGAGCCGCTTTTCAGACTTCAGTGACTTTTTTCCGAATCATGTTTGACGTCATCTGTTGACTTTTCAAACCGGTTGTAGCTACTTTCCACTGAAAGCAGGTGGCAACGGAGCCTGAAATAATGTTTACATTAGACTACATTGGATTAGGTCAGTCATAGCTGACATTTCCTCAACATTTTGAGGCATTTGTGTCTGTAGTATAAAGAAAGATGAAGAAAAGTTACACTTCACAAGTGTAAACTAATAAAATGATTTCATACACAAGTTTTCATCGTTACCACAAAAAAGTGGCCGTCAAACAGGTTTCTTTTCATGGCTCTAAGCAAATCAGCCAATCAACACACTACAATTTCTCGCAAATAAATCAGCAAGTCAGGATTAACCCACACGGGAACATTTATTCAGAAAGTTGCTGTCAAGCAAGTTTGTCAAGTTTTATGCCATTCAACATGTTATGACTAAATGATCAGAGTAAATGAATGAAGAGGTGGGCATGGCCACATTCCATAAGTATGACTATAGGATAGGAATCTCTTCAGACAAAGTATAAGCAGACATGATCGCAAAGGAGTGCCAGTGGGCACATCCCAATGAACAGCCAATTCTGCCACAACTGCCTTCAACAAATATGATGCTACAGGCTTTCTATAATTTCTCCCAGAATTTTATTTTTTTTTAATTCCTATAGCCCTGCACTTAAAACATTGACTTGTCAGCCAATAGGTTGAAAGCCAAATGGTGCTGAGCTCAGATGGTCCTAAACTATGGCCTCAGGTTTGCTAATAATGTAAATCCTGTTCTTATGGAATGTTTGGAGAAGAAGCTTTTAGAAAAACTTTCACTATAATGGGGAAAGTATAAGATGCTTTGGCAATCTTCTCTACTTCTCTTTTACGCTTCCACTTGACTAAGATGGAAATTATTTTGCTGATTTTCACACTACTCTCCACTCTTCTTGCTTCAATTTTGTGTAATATTAGGTTCTATGGATGTTAAAGTTCCTTCATTTAACCATAAAGTTGAGGTCAAAAGTTTACATACCCCTTGCAGAATCTGCAAAATGTTAATCATTTTATTAAAATAAGAGAGATCATATCAAATGTATGTTGTTTTTTTATTTAGCACTGACCTGAATAAGATATTTACATATAGTTTACATATAGTCCACAGTGTAAAACGATGGATCTCAAAATCATACAGTCATTGTTGGACTGTGTTCAAATACACAAAAATCCCAAACGAATTTGTGGGACCTGAAGGATTTTACTGAAGAACATCAGGCAGTTTAACTGTTCAGGACAAACAAGGGACTCATGAACAGCTATCACTAAACAAAAACAACAACAACAACAAAAAACAGCTGTGGATCATTCAGGCAACAACACAGTATTAAGTATCAAGCGTATGTAAACTTTTAAACTTTTATTCATTTTTATAAATTCAACTAATATTTTCTCTTGTGGACTATATGTAAACATCTTCTATGTGAAATATCTTATTCAGGTCAGCACTAAATAAAAAATAACATGCATTTTGCATGATCCCTCTTATTTTGGTAAAATAATTAACATTTTGCAATTGTAGATGCCGATAAAAAGTGTATACATATTACATGGCTTCGATGTAGTAGCTCAAATATAAAATTGTACTTTTTTCAGGTATACGAGTATAGGTGTGACTGCTTAAATATTTATCAGTAGTCAGATATTCAAATCAGCCATCAAGGCAGCCATTTTTCAAATCATTCCAAACAGCTTTGGTGGCAACACCTCTGATTTTAATAACAGAAATTTGTATTATTCTTAAAGCGTATCTATCATACGTACATATTAATCACAGGGTTAGTCATGCGTTTAGTACGTAACGTAAACGTAACGTAATTCACACCTGCATAATGAGTGAATGACGAATGATTTTTACAAGAAAGTAATTCTCTTCACATATATCTCCATTGTTTGAACGACAAAAAGAAAAGCAAATCATTGTGTGTCCGTGCTGGTCTGTCTTGGACACACCTGAAATCTTTTGTGCTCACACACTGGGCTGTTTGTTATGCCTAGTATCACATTTGATATCTTAAGTTCTTTGGGAGTCCTGTGAACAAGTCTTTTAATTCGCTTAGCTTGTAGGAATGACTTGAAAGGCTGATATTTAAAAAGTTGTACTGTAATGTAATAACACTGAATGAAAATGAATAAATGTAAGCAACGTGGGATAGTGAAAGTGGCACAAAAGAACACTAACCCCTTTTTGTAAAAAGAAATGTTTTGTTTGAAATCACATTATCACATTAGCTTTTAAATCGCCATACTGACCATATGAAATCGCATTTTTTAATGTAGGTAACAGTTAGTGTAGCACTGGAGTAGGGCGGTGTGGTTCATGAATAAACTAATTGTATATGTGCAAAATTACAGTTTTACCAAGGTTTTCGGTTGTGTGTATGTGTTCAAAAACAATATGTGTACAAGATACAGTTTAATAATTCTCATACTAAAGATCACTGTAAATCCGGGAGCGCTGGTTGTACAAGTATTTTTGTCGCCCCCTGCTGTATGCAAAAGAATAGAGCATGAGTTGGTTTATTAACGAATGTTGCATTGTTCACAACATTACCTGTAATGTAAAGTAAATACAAATAAAAATAACTGCTTAAAAAGTTTACGTGAATGATCCACAGCTGTGTTTTACTTGTTTAGTGAGTTAAACTGCCTGCTGTTTTTCAGGAAAAATCCTTTAGATCCCACAAATTCTTGGGTTTATCAGCATTTATGTGTATTTGAACCCTTTCCAACAATGGCTGTGTGATTTTGAGATCCATCTTTTCACACTGAGAACAACTGAGAGACTCATATGCAACTCATTTTTTTTAATTTAGTACTGCTACAGAATATACATATTTCCCAGAAGACAAAACAAGTTAAATTTACCCTGATCTTCAAATTCAAAAAGTTTTCACCCCCTGGCTCTTAATGCATTGTGTTTCCTTCTAAAGCATCAGTGAGTGTTTGAACTTTCTGTAATAGTTGCATGTGAGTCCCTCAGTTGTCTTCAGTGTGAAAAAATGGATCTCAAAATCATACAGTCATTGTTGGAAAGGGTTCAAATACACAAATATGCTTAAAAACCACAGAATTTGTGGGACCTGAAGGATTTTTTTCTGAAGAACAGCAGGCAGTTTAACTGTTCAGGACAAACAAGTGACTCATGAACAACTATTACTAAACAAAAAAACAAACAAACAAAAACAGCTGCATTCAGGTAACAACACAGTATTAAGAAACAAGTGTATGTAAATTTTTGAACAGGGTCATTTTTATAAATTTAACTATTATTTTCTCTTGTGGACTATATGTAAACGTCTTTTATGTGAAATATCTTATTCAGGTCAGTACTAAATAAAAAAATAACGTGCAATTTGTATGATCAGTCTTATTTTGGTAAAATAACTAACATTTTGCAGATTCTGCGATGTGAACTTTTGACTTCAGCTGTAAAATAAAAAATGTAGTTTAATATATTCTACATTTTCATAAAATTAAACTTCTGTAACTTATGTGCCAAATGTTTTCTTCAAAAGGGAACAAATTCAAAGCATTCAACATTTACATTTTTTTTTTTTAATTTTCAGGTCAGTGCTCAAAAAGTGGGACTGACAGTTAACATGTTAAACATTCCTGATTATCACATTCATTCATAACGAACCTGTTGAACATGTTTTCTGTATCTTGCCACACAAAGTGTAATGACAAAAGGTAGACATGATCACATTCTTAGGATGATATTCATTATGAAAAAAGTTTGACAGGAACGACCTGAATAAAAATGCCAGCTCAGTTCCTTTAAGTTAAAAAAGTTCACATTCTTCAAATACTCCATTAAGACAATTTTACATTTAACCTCACCTTACTTTTTAACAATGTTGTTTCAAGCCATCTTCTGAAATTAACAGAAATCAATATAATTATAGTAGTTTATTCTGATGCAGGAAGGAAATCAATTATAGACTTAACTGGACAATTAGTAGTGAGGATATTTCTTTCTGAAGCATCAGTGAGTCTTTGAACCTTTTGTAATAGACCCTCAGTTGTCCTCAGTGTAAAAAGAATTACAGTTAATTAATATAATTAATTTGGTGATTTAACTGACCTACATATCCTATAGTGTATGCCACTATTAACATAAATTCCATTCCTCTAACACTTTTGGCCTCTAGTAAAAATAAAGATTCCAAAAGGGAGTTTTGATGCCACAAAAGAACAGTTCCCAAAGAACCTTTCAGTGAAAAGTTCTTTAAATGATCATTTTTACTTGTGGTGTGTAATAGAAAAAAAATTGTTTTCAACTGTGAAGAGCCTATTGTGGACTGGAAATGTTTCATGGATGTTAAAGGTTATTTTTGAGTGTGGGCTTTTGAAGAAAAAGAAAAAAGAAGGGCAGATCCCGTAAAACAGGTTGTGAATAAGTGACCTGTGCATGTCTGGTAACTGTGTACATTGAATATTGTCAGTGGCCTGTTGCCTTTGTTAAAAGTACTGCCAGCGTTTTGGAAAGTTGCAGCAAGAATGTTCATTCGTGTACACAATTTAACAGTCTATTTTGTGATGCTGTAAGTTTGAGGCAGTTTTTTTTACACTGCAAGGAAAAATGTTGCACAATGGAATAATTTACACAATAACATACATGTGACACTTGTAGGGTATGCATTTGTTTCTCTTTATTTGATAATTAATTGTAATGTATACATTTAAATATGATGTAAGTGGAATCAGCAGACAATAACATTTGACAATATGACAAAGGAATAACCACTTTAATCATGATATTTTAAAATGGAAAAAAGGTTAAAGATCAAGTGTGAAGTTTTGCTGTTTATTTTGTTCACGCCCCTGGCCTGTTAAATTTTTCATGCAAGCAAATAACACTTTTTTTAAAAGGTGAGAAAACAAGTGCAATTGAATATGATGTAAATGTTGATTGAAGTTAACTTATCAAATGATATTTAAACAAGATTATTAAATACATAAATAATACAGAAAATGTAACTTTCTAATCTTCTTTTCTTTCTGGTGTTAGCATTAATAATCAAGGATTATGAATGGCTTTTTGACTCCTCCTCTTGACTTCTAACATTCAAGGTGTGGCATTACCAGCCTTAAAAGATTATTGTCTTAATGAGAAACTCACTGAAAAACCTTATTTAGTTAGAAAGACACCACTGCACTAACACTGTTGTGTTGCTCTGAAAAGGGAACTGGACTTTGTGGTTTTGCTTGGAACTATTTTTTGTTGACGGAACAAATACAGACTAGAAATACATGTGTGTAAGATGTAAGTTAACTTGTTTTTTAAACTGAACTGTTTAATGAATATATACAGTACTGAGCAAAAGTCTTAGGCCACTAGTATTTTCACCAGCTAAAAAATGGTTTGCTGTAGTGTGTCAGTAAAAAATATCGGTTAACATTTCCAAACATTCTGTTTGCCATTAATTGTAATAATCTAGTGAGATTTTTGTTTGCACAAGGAGTCTGACAACAGCCAGTGCTCCACACAGAGATCTGATCTCACCATCATCCAGTCTGTCTCTGGAATGACATGAAGAAACAGAAAAACTGAGACAGACTAAATCCAGAAGAACTGTGGCAACATCTCCAAGATGTTTCAAGTAACCTACCTCAAAAGCTACCTGAAAAACTATGCACAAGTGCACATAGGGCAAAAGCTACTTTAAACGCAAAGGATGGTCACATCAAATGCTTATTTATTTTAGTTAATAGAAGTTAATTGATAAAGAAAATCTGTTTATGACATTGTTTTTGACAGCATCCTCATTTTATGTGCCTAACTGCCTAAAAAATTTAACAGTACTGTAGCTTTGTAGGTATAGGTCTCTTAAAGCATCTTGGAGATGTTGCCACAGTTCTTCTGGATTTAGTCTGTCTCCGTTTTTTTGTTTTTTTTGTTTCTTAAGACAGACCGGATTGAATGATGGAGAGATCAGATCTCTGTTTGCACAAGGAGTCTGACAACAGCCTGTGCTCCACACAAAAATCTCACTGGATTATTATAATTAATGGCAAAATGAATGTTTAGAAATGTAAAGTGATATTTCCTACTGACACACTACAGCAAAAGACCGACTTTAACTGACTTTAAACCATTTTTTAGCTGATGAAAGTACTAGTGGCCTAAGACTTTTGCACAGTACTGTATATATTACTAAATTGTGCTGTACTGTACGTTGAAATTAGTTGCTGAATGTGTAACAAGAGCCTTTCTTTCCCCCTACAGAATGAAAAACTTGTGTCACCTCAAACTGAAAAACATCTTCTTTATTTTTTTAGCACTTGCACTTCTTATCTTTTGTTTTGTCACACTTTTAAGAGTAAATGAAAGAGGAAGACAAACAGTCAGAGTGTTTGTGAGGCCACGTCTGACAGGACAATATGAAATCAACTGCACAGCAGTATATGAAATGGAACCAGTGGAACTGGGTAAAACTTTAGCCATTCGCAAGGAAAAAACCTACGTAGGGCCCACCGACGAGGCTGTTGTGAATGCCACGTCTGATTGTGATCAATTTCTGTCACAAGGTTATGATGTGATTCAAGGCTCTGAGTTTGAGCGTGAATTTCCCCTTGCTTATTCTTTGGTCGTTCACCAAGATGCAGCTCTTGTGGAGAGGATGCTAAGAGCCGTTTATATGCCGCATAACATTTACTGCATACATTATGATCTGAAGTCTTCGGATGATTTCATTTCAGCAATGAAAGGTCTGGCCCGCTGCATCCCCAACGTCTTCATTGCCTCAAAGCTGGAGAGGGTGCAGTACGCAGGCATCTCACGACTCAAAGCGGATCTCAATTGCCTGTCTGACCTTCTAGATTCTGAGGTCAATTGGAAGTACGTTATCAACCTGTGTGGTCAGGACTTTCCACTGCGGACAAACGCTGAGCTGGTGTCAGATCTAAAAGAGCTGAAAGGCAAGAACATGGTGGAGAGCAAGTGGCCTGGAGAAAAGCAATGGCGATGGACTTATCATCATCTACTGAAAGATGAAAATTCAGAGTACTACGGAACACCTGTCACCACTTCTGAAATAAAATCTCCACCTCCTCATAACATAGACATGTTTGTGGGCAGCGCATACTTTACACTCTCAAGGGAATTTGTGGTTTTTGTTAACCAGAGTTCCCAAGCCAGGGATTTCCTGGCTTGGTCTGAGGACACATACTCACCTGATGAACATTTCTGGGCGTCTTTGATTCGTGTGCCTGGAGTGCCAGGGGAAGTGCCAAGTTCTGATCCTCAGATCTCAGAACTAGTAAGTAAAACCCGACTGGTAAAGTGGTGGTCTTTAGAAGGGACACATTATCTACCATGCACTGGTGTCCGTGTGCGATTAGTGTGTATTTATGGTGCTGCTGAGCTCAGATGGCTCCTAGACTACGGCCACTGGTTTGCTAATAAAGTGGATCCAAAAGTGGATCCCATTCTTATGGAATGTTTAGAAGAAAAGCTGGAAGAAAAACGGCTGAGTGCGCAGAGTGGAGTATAAGGATTCTCATTCTGGAGATCGCTAATAATGGACGGCTGTTGGATGTCGTAAATTATTCTCTGTCGCCCTCTGCTGTGGACAAAAGAATGGCGCAAGAGTTGGTTTATTAATGCATTGTTCACAATATTTCATTGCTTTAAGTTAAAGTAATACTAATGAAATGAAGTGTAATCTTCATTTTCAAGTTTTCATTCATTTTGTTGTCATTTAGCAGATCTCCAAATTTTAATTGAATTTCTCTTCTGCTCACCAAACCTGCATTTATTCAATCCAGAATATAGCAAAAGCAGTAATATTGTGAAATATAATCAATATAATCAAAAATAATCATTACTCCAGTCTTCATGTCACATGATCCTTCAGAAATCTTTCTAATATGCTGATTTGCTGTTCAAGAAACATTTATTATTATTATTATTATTATTATTATTATCAATATTTAAAACAGTTGAGTACATTTCTTTCAGGATTCTTTGAAGAATGGAAAGATCCAAAGAAAGAAAATACTTTTATTTAGCAAGGATGCTTTAGATTGATCAGAAGTGATGATAAAGACATTTATAATGTTACAAATGATTTCTATTTCATATAAATGCTGTTTTTCCTGAACTTTATATTCATCAAAAAAAAAAAAAAAAAATTCATCAAAATAATAATAATAATTGTTTTTGTGAGCAGCAAGTTAGAATATTAGGATGATTTCTGTAGAATCATGTGACTGGAGTAATTATGCTAAAAATTCAGCTTTGAAATCACAAAAATAAATTACATTTTAAAATATATTCAAATAGAAAACAGTTATTTTAAATAAAGATTTTTTCTTTTTTTCTGTACTTTGGATCAAATAAATGCAGGCTTGGTGAGCAGAACAGACTTCTTTAAAAACATTAAAAATGTTACTGTTTAAAAACGTTTGACTGGGAGTATACTTGTCATTTAGAACTTTATTGTCTGTATGAAAGTACTTTGTAAATTATTTAAAAATAATTTATAATAATTATTATTAGTTGTTATTATTGTTTTGACCCACTGTGACAAAAATGACCAATATGGTGTACTTTTAAAATGTCTGAATTGTCTAGCAAAATAATGGAATTAATAAATTAATTATCATGCTTTTAAGTTCAAGCAACGCTAAAGTTAACACAACTGAAAAAGGAATTGCAATAATGTGTGTATTATCTATTCCCCCACTCTGTCATCTACATTTATGTGCATTGTTTTACCTTCATGCAGCGTATCGTGAATGTACAACTATTTCTCATGCCAATAAAGTACCTTAAAACTTTAACTATGTAACTTTATTAATATGAGGGATGAATAAACTTAAGAAATCCAGTTAAGACTGTTATTATTTTAATGCACACAGAACAAAAATAATTAAAAGCATGCACCAGCATTTTCTATATCTTATATCTGTAATTTTAGTGTTATTTTAGGATTATATATATTATACAGTATTTGTAGTATTTAGCCTTCATTAGGATTTCAGTAATGTTTTAATTTGTTTTTTATGTTTTTAATTTGAGTTGTTTTATTTTTAATAAATGTTAGGCATATTCCACAATTTAGTTTTCATTTGTCTCTTAATTCATTCAAGCTAAATCTATCCCAAATTATATTAGAAAACTTTTCTACAGCTTATTTGAACTAAATCTGATCAATCTTTTTGAAGCACTTTATTTATTTGTGCAGCTTGACTCCATGTGTTTTGAGCAATTACTCCTTTTTATACAGTCTAGTGAGCCATTTGTATGCCCTGTGTTAACACATTTCTTGGAATAATCAATTTCTCAATCCAAGACTGCCATCTACTGTATAGGCCAACTATTTTTATACAATTTAATACTGAATTAGCCTGATAGCCAGTGCAATACTTAAATCTATTTTTACACCTCCACTGACAAACTTATCCTCTTGCTCCTATACGTCACATTCTACACGACACCCTGTGAAAGCAGACTTTTCCTTATGCACTAGTCTTCAAAGATTGCCTTTTCTCCCAATTTCATCTCTCTGTTTACCAGCACCTCTTGGAATTTTAATTTATCGTAGTATAGTTTGTTTCGCATGCCACTTAAACATAAGAGAAATATAGTAATTTTCTCAAATCCTTTACTTTGGAGATATTTGAGACCTCTCACATCCCGTAGAAAGGAGCTCCACGGGTGCGCGCGCAGGGCTGACCGCGTCTCCGAGCTGACGCTATTAACAACAAGCGGAGGATCCGTGATTATATCGGCTACTGGTTAAATAACCCGCTTAACGAAGAATACAAAACACATAAAATCACATCATCACGCGGCTTAAGGTGAGTCAACAGTTTTCCTCCAGTCGCGTACGTGCATGGTTGATAGTTTCTCGCGTGTTGCGAAAGCGAACTGAACTGGCACGGCCCAGTACTGGGGGGATGCAGTTTATTTAGATGTCTGAGATTAAATGCACTGCTGTTTAAGCTTTGATTTTTCATAATCTGTCTGGAGTGGTCGTATATGAGATGTTGTGCTGAAATGTTGCATTACAACTGTGGACATTTTCTAAAAATCAAAGAATGATTGAGATGTGCATGCGACTTCAGGTGAGGCGCACAAATATTGTGTAAAATATGAGCGTGCGCGCTCACGCACTTTACGAAACTCGTTTACTTTCTGATTCCTAAACCTGCGTGCATTTTCAATAACTGATGTCAGTGATTGACAGGCCTGAACGAACGGTATCGTTTATTCATTATTATTTAGACTTTTAGTTTTACTTTTGGTTTTGTTGAGATAGTTTGGATTCTTCAGCCTTTGCCTTCTTGTTTAATGTTATAGTTATAGGCTACAACATCTTGAAGCGGTGGTTTTATTAACGCTTTATGACGATTTTGTTCGTTGATCATAGAGCAGCATGATATGTGGACACGTTTTCTGACACACCCCCTCAGTCTGACTCGTTCCGTTAGTGTAAATGTGACAGAACATACTTCAGATACTTAATTTATAGTTTTAATCATTTGCAAGACAAATTGTCGCTTATTTTGAATAAAGTTAATTTAGCTAGTCAATAAAATTCATAAACTGGGAGGTAGCGATGACCAATTCGTGAACGAATCGTTACTTAAGACGGATCTTTTCGATGCTTCGGTTAAAGCGGTTCAATAACGATTTGTTCACGAAGCGGTCCGAGCGGATCTTCAAGTTAATTTGAAATATTGAAACGATCCAAGACTTGAACAGATAAGTGAACCAGCTTGACTAATCGAATGAAAAGTTATTTACTTTAATACAAAATGTTGACGTAAACACACTGGGTATATGTTTAATCATGTACTGGGCTTGATGAACCGTTTCTTTGAAATGAACGGTTCGAAAGAACCGATTCGCGACTTTCCATAACTGGAGCTTGTTGTGGGGTGGTATTCGTGTCATACAGCGTGTCCACCTCCCATGGAAAGAGAACACTGTGTTCTTTTTGAACGAGGTAGAAGGGTTTCAGATGTTAGTTTTGAAATTCAGACCATGAGCTGAAAATTCATGGTCATGCTTTTGCTGAGATCAACTGCTGTAGACAAATTTTGATTCTATACCACCAGCATAGAGAGACCACAATTTAATGAAGTTTGATTTGTTAACCAACAACTGTGTTATCTACTAATTAGTCTATATAAAATCTGTTAAGTATGTTTTCTTCCGCATTGTACCCCTCAGAGTTAAACCAATGTCTTGACTTTCATCTCAAAGTTACTGTGTAGTTTGCTTTCCTGTCATGTCCTTTTTGACCAAACCAGTTCAATCCAGCACCAGAATTCAAACAACTTGCCCTCCCCTCAGAAACTCACAATCTCACACATGCCTCCTTGTTTTTATGAGCACAGCGTCTCTTCTCCGCCATTGTGTTTCTCTTGTGAGTTGTTATCTTGACTTTAGTTTGAGTTGTCATCTTTCACTGTCAGTTTTTAATGAAATCACCCAACAAGTCGAAAAGTTGCATTTTGGAACTTGTAAGACATGTTTTGCATTGCCTTGATAGCCTTCCGCCTTAATTGTGCTGAGTCAATACTAGTGTTGATTAACTATGAGAAAGAGGCATTGCCTCCAGACTTTTTTGTGCTTGACTGCTAATTCTGTCTGACAATGTGTGAATATGAGAGAATGAGAATGAGGGAATTAGCTCATTTGTTATGTAACGATAGTTCACGTTCACACAGGCGTATTGTCCGCTTGTGTGTGCTACGGCCAGCCGTTCCCCGTTCAAGCCAGATAACTAGGCCTCTGTACTGCCATAGCTGCTTTTGTTTATTTAAAAGATACTGGGGATAGTTGTCAAAAAGCTAAAGGCTATCAGTAACTGTAAAGTTATATGAGTCTTCAATCAACCTGATTTCACTTCCACATGCAGCGGCTGTAATGCACTAATAACACCCCCTGCTGAATTTGGCCTCGGATTTATTAAGTTAATTGGCTTTATCTGCTCTGCTTGCGTGATACTACAACAGAGGCAAGAATAGATTCAAAAGCCCTCGGTGAACCATGGCTGTGCACCCAGGATAGGGGGTTTGGAATTGCTAGGAATTGCCTTTGTTTTGAGCAGAACGTGACCACTGGTATTTTGGAATGCTGTACTCCATATGTGCTTAGTAGCACATGTAAAGCATGTATGCTTTACAACGGCATATTATTTTAGTAGCAATCCCTGTGATGGTGAATTTCACAGGAGGGTTAAAGATTTTCACACAGATGTCACAACAAACAAAGTTTGTTGCATGGATTTGTCACACTGACCAGCTGGTTACTTAGAAAGTGACTTTTGTGTGAGCTGTGCTTTAATATCCTGTATATCGCTACCTTTTACCTGCAATATTTTGCATAAAATTTGCTAATGTGACCACACCTTGAGAGACTTCATTCAGAAACATTAGGTTTTAGCTGACAAAGCTTTTTCTGTCTGGATATTAGAGCATTTCCCCAGTAACATTGAGAGCAGAGAGTGTTGGGGACGCCAGACGTTTATTTCCAGCTTTTCCTGTAGACAGCTGTTATGCAACTTGTGCCGCTGCACAACATGCTATTGATGTTTTTGCCTTCAGCTATAGCACGCTCATGAAGCTCCATTTTGACTCATGCTAAAGTTGCATTTAACAGCAAGCAGATCAACGGTAAAAGCATTTTTAAAAATAATGATGAGTTTTTTTTTAATTAGTTGGATAATACAAATGCATATATTATATTAACAAAACATGCATCAAGCAAAGGGTTTATTTGCTCAAAACTAGTTTTATTTAAAGATGTGGAGTGTATTTTCTTCACCTTTAAAGGTGACATATCATGAAAATCTGACTTTTTCCATGTAGTGCTATAATCAGTTCCCCAGTGCATCTACCAAGCTAGAAAACGTGAAATAAGACAACTTAGTACCTTTGTTTTGGTAAGCCTTTTTCTGCATGCATGTGAAAAAAGTGGTTCATCAGATCCTCAGGTGACACGGTAAAGGGATCTTGTTATAATATTACCACCCCTTAATCTGAATGTTTCCACCCACAGCGCTGTCATTTTGTTTTCGCAAGCTACAAAGGTGTAGCAGTTCTAACGCCATGGTGAAAGTTTGAGCAAAGCATGCTAACTGTTCTGTCTTTGGCTGCGAGCATAGAACTCTATTTAGAGTCTTAGTCTTATAGACAAGAGGGCAGTGGATTTATTGATTTATTTACTGTATATTACATTGCTGCCACGCAGACCTAATGTAAACATGTGATTTCTTTCCTAGCTGTTTACCTCCACAAACATAACTGACTCTTTTTGTAATTCCTGTGTGTTTTTAACAAACTTGTGTGTATTCGACAGTTTAAGCGCAATGAGACATAAAAGAGAACTTAGTTTAAACTAATGTAGTTAAAGCGCATGATTTCAGCACGATAGACATTTTAACAGAGCATCTGAGGTACGAGCTGTAACGCCCCATTCAGATGGTGGGTCAGCGTTAATGCTTCTCATTTACTTTGAATGGAGTGACGTCAGGCATTGCTAAACTGAATTATGGGTCCGTTGCGTTGTTAAACATTTTTCAACTTTTTAAGCACCAACGCAGGTGTCAGCCAATTAAATCACCTTATGCAAATTACTAGTGCAGAAGCTAGCCAATCCCATTCGGTGCAGACGCTGGCCAATCAGCGCAAAGCTTCAGACACACCCTCTGTGAAGCATTAATGCTGGTAAAGGTACAGCTCCAGAAAAGGGGGTAGGCAGCAGCAGCTCATTTGCATTTAAAGAAACATGCATGAAAATAGCGTGTTTCTGAATTCACTCAAAATGGGCATGTTCAAAATGATATAATAAATAATCTGTGGAGTATTTTGAGCTGAAACTTCACAGACAGATTCTGGGAACACCTGAGACTTGTATTACATATTGTACAAAGGGGCATAATAGGTCTCCTTTAATGTAAATTAGCATTGCAAAAAATATTGTTCTTGTGCATTCTTGCACCAAATGTAAGTTGGTTTCCCTGATAGTTTGCAGTCCACTCTGAGCCTCAGGTCCTATGGTGCGGCCCTCTGGCACATGTAAAGAGATCATGCATTCCACTGGATGAATATAGGATGTCAGGTGTTCTTTTGGTGGCTGGTTGGGATTTTGTGGCTCACGGCTGTTGTGTATGACTGTGTGGGTGTGCTTATATGGACAGACATAATATCGATTTCTTGTGTGTGCCGTGGCCTTGAAAGTCACAACTAGAATATTTTAACAAGGCAAGAACATTGCAGTGTTAGCAGTCATAATTTCACTGGCGACTATCAATAAATTCTATTTCAAACGTCACATCATTTACAA
The DNA here is from genome assembly GCA_012976165.1 of Labeo catla. Classification (NCBI taxonomy): domain Eukaryota; kingdom Metazoa; phylum Chordata; class Actinopteri; order Cypriniformes; family Cyprinidae; genus Labeo; species Labeo catla. The sequence continues at coordinate 72,287 of VONZ01001415.1, read as the reverse complement.
AGTATAACAGTGTTACATTTATTTTGAATGATTACTTTTTATGTTCAATTTTTTCCAAAAATAAAAATCCTTCCTGACACCTGGACGCTAAAAAAGTGGTGATCTGTTGGACAGTCATTCCAACCTTTTTAGATTTGCAGTGAAACTTGGCTGTGTGTGTGTATATGTGAGCAGGCATGTTTGTGTATGTGTGTGTGTGTGTGTGTACTACTGTTCGGTCTGATTGTCAGCGTGACACAGATAGTTGTTGACAGAAGGGGATTCATTGAGGCCAGCTGAGGATGGACAGAAGCCAACTATGATGTTCAGGATAGTGTCTGCACTGTTGGAACAGAGAATGTGTATTTATGAATTTGTGTTTTGTCTAAGCTTTGTTTGCATGCAATGTATTTTTTGGTTTTGCTTTGTTTTTCAGAGTTTCTTATATGGTCGAAATTGCATTGCGTTACTGTGAGAATGGTTTTCTCAGAGTTGAAGTGTTGGGTTTTAATGATGCAAAACTTGACTCCAATGTATAGTTAGTTACTGGAGATCTTAGGTCATGCACACACACACAAACGTGTAAACATCCCTTATAACTATTGAATTATTCTGCACCCAAATAGATTCTGTGAGATTTAAGATGCTGAAAAATCGAATACTTTTGTTTTGCTTATTAAGTGTTCAGTGTTGACTGCAGAATTTCTGACAGACAGACAAAAGATTCACTGCAACATGCAGTTCCCTATCAACCTGTCTGACGTCTATTGGATCAATTCTTCATTGTCTTATAATAAACCTCCTTCTGTTCCCATCTAATAGCCATAATTTAGCTTTCTACTTTGGTTACATAGCCAAAAAACACTTTTCAGGTGACCGCATTCTGCATACAATGCTGCTGAATGACCCAAAGGAGGACTTGAAGAACCCAAATATAAAAAGATTTTGTAAAGCATGGTTTGATACAGTGATCACTAAAAAACAAATGACATTGTGAAAGGTCAATGGTGAAAAGACCTTTTTAATATGAAAATTAAGCATGTGAGAGATGTTTGTTGCAGATGCAGATTGTATCAAAAGATATTTGGTCAGGCGAAGATGAAATAAGAGGCAACAGAAAGATAGTCAAACATTGTTTTCTGTTTAAACAAAACAAGCAGTAGCAAGAAATTAGCTTTTTGCTGTTTCTAACGCATCACTGTGCTTGCAGGTAAAAAGTATTTAAAAGAAATTAGTCATTAATTAATTTTCTGATAAAATTTGACACAGTAATTGATTAAAACGACAAGCAAACAATTGAATTTATTTGACAGAGCACTGAAGTTGCCATTTTTGTGACCTCTGACCCCTGTAGGGATGGAGTTCCCTGTAGATATGTTGGTGTCTGGCAGACATGAGGACTTGGAAAGTTCAGCCCAGAGCTACATGAACAAACTGCTTTACAGCAACCCAGATAACACACAGTACCTTACCCTGCCCAGCACGAGAAAGGTAAAACAAACACACACACACACACACACAACAGAGCTTAGATAATGTGGAGAATATCAGATGATACTGAAAAAGAAACAATTTTACAATTTTGCATATGTAATATAACATCTAAAATGACCATAATGATTAAATTGTAACCTGGAATATTGCTGTTCTGGCTCTTTTAGATCCGTATCAGTCCTGCCAATGTCGGGTTTGTTCCTCTTTATGGAGCCAATCTCAAACACAAAGTCCTGGCTCTGTTTGCTCCTGAGGACCAGTTCACAGGTAGCCCACTTTCCTGCCCTTTTTATCAATGACAATAACATCATGGTTAGATTTGAGTTTTTTAGTGTTTTATTTACCTTTAATTCCTCTTCTCCTTGCTTCTCTTAATTTTTATTCAAGCTGTGGCATTGTTCTTGGCTGATCAGTGGTACGCAGTTGAAGATATCCTCAGAACGTCAAATCCTGCAAGAGAAGGCCTTGTGAAGGTAATCTTTTATTTTGTTTGGAAAGCTTGGGCATTGAACTTTTTAATGAAATTATTCAGGCACATTTTTGTACTGTGAAAAGCGTCTATTCAGAATGTTGCTTCTTTGCCAAGTCAATAAAAAAGCAGAAATCTGGCATTTTCTTCGAGGCCTTGTTAAGGACTTTCAAATGTTCTCAAGCACTCTTACAATGATCTTGTGTATTTTTTTATATGTATTTTGGTATGTGTGTGAATGTTTAATTATAGAGACAGAGAGAGAGAGGAGGAAACAAAAGCAATGTCTGAGCAGTGAAAATGTAGTGGTTTGGCCAAACAAATAATTGCAAACAGACTGTATATTGTGGCTGATCATTGAGAGGTGTTTTTTGTCTCTTTGCATACATAGGCTTTTATTAGAACACAGTCCTAAATATTTTTTAAATGTACAGACACTCTTTCTTTCTCTCACTCACTCAAAAATACTCAATCCATCCATTTTCTTTATGCTTGCACTTGCTCATTCCACTGTAATGTGTAGTGTAACACACTCCATGTGTTGTAATATCCTGTGAGGCAGTCTGGATTTCCTTTGCAGGAATATCATCTTTATATCTTGACCATTGCATTATGTTTTACATCTGTTTAAAGTCAGCATAAAATGAAAATTCAACTAACTTATTTTCTAAATGCATGTAACTGATCTTATTGTCAGTTCAACCATTAAATTATTATTATTATTATTATTATTATTATTTTGTAATTTTTGTAGCTTGATCTCCCAGTGAAATGTCAGATACAATTTAAAAGACACGGTTTGTTTTCTTTTGTGGTAAAAGGTAAGGTCTGTGGGCGAAAGGATTGTCTTGTATGTGCTGAACCGCATCATTTACCGGACGGTGGAAATGGGTTCTAACGAGGTGCCGTTTCTGTGCCACGGAGAAGACGTCTTTGCCAAAATCCTCTGGAAGAATGGAGAGGCGGTGGGCTTTTACTCAGTCAAATCTAAAGGTCGGTTCTTTTCCTTGGAGAGTCTGGCAGTGCAGTAGATGCATTGCTCATTCTGCCCACTGTTTAAGTTTACAGCATAAAAAAAAGTTGTAGATTCAAAGACTGTAAAAAAACATTACTCATTATTATCCTGAAAAAGTTTTGATGGATCCTAGAAAGTTACATATGGAAGCCCACATAAGGAAAAAAAAATATCATTTCAGTTATAAACGTTAGAAAACACAAATGACACCTCTTTAAAATTAGAATTTTTTATATCTCAAAATTATGTATTAGTATAATTAAAAAAAAAATTATGACTGCAATAATTTCGCAAATTTTATCTCATTATTATCACATATATCTTTTTTTTTTTTTACTTATGTCATATTTTTTTTCATAATTCTGAATTTATATAAGAATTCGACTTTGTGTCATAATTTTTTTTTATTTCATAATTGACTTGGTATGTCGTAATTATGACTGTTAAAATTTAGACATTTTATATCGTAATTATGAGTCATAATTTAGATAATGCTTTAGATAATGCATAATGCTTTTTATCTCAGTTATGACATTTATAATTTTGACTATTGCATTATTATGACTTTCGAATGTCGTAATTATGACTGGCATTATTTAGATTTTTGTATGTCGTAATTCTGAATTTTTATCTCAAGAATATGACATTTTATGTAATTTTGACTTAGTTCATTTTGATTTACTAAAGCATGTTTTTTTCTTATGTAGTGGAACAGCTATAACTTTCTGTAGGTTATTATTGTTATTGTTATTATTATTATTATTATTATTATTATCCAATATAATGTTAACTGTTAATAAAAATAAGTATCACTATTCAAGATAAAGAGTTACCACTTTACAATAAGGTTGTACATTAGTTAACTACAATTAGTTAATACATTAAATAATGTTAACAGATACTTTTTACTAATATTGTAAATGGAAACCAGTGTAACATGCCCACTGCTGTAGACGTTTTTTCCATCTGCTGTGTTTGTTCTCCTCTACAGGTAGTTTGTGTAATAGCTTTGTGAGCCAGTGCTACCTACTTCCTGTCATGGACTCTATATTTGTGCGGAAGGATCATCGTGGTAACAGTCATGGCTTGCAAATGTTGGAGGACTTTGTGGACTCCTTTAAAGATGACGAGCTGGGCTTGAAATACCCTTTAACACCAGCAATGCAAAAGGGTCAGAAATCTGCTTCACTTCTTTACTCCCCTTTACTAGTTTGTAACCTTATGCTCTACAAGGAAGGAAAAAAACATTTGAATGAGGTGACAGTATTGAAATTTAGTAAGCAAATGCCTGTCATGCACTGGCCTGCACAGTGTTATTGTATAGAGGAGCTTGAGACTGTAGTGAAATATTAGAAAAGCTGTATTATTAAAAACTGAGCAGCACAACTGTAGTCAGCATTTATAAAATAACAGTACATTTTTCTTGAACCCCAAATCAGCATATTAGAATGATTTCTGAAGGATCATGTGACACTGAAGACTGGAGTAATGATGCTGAAAATTCAGCTTTGCCATCACTGGAATAAATGACATTTTATTCAAATAGAAAGGTTTTTAAATTCCAATAATGTTTCACAATATTACTGCTATCAAATATATGCAGCCTTGGTGAGCAGAAGAGACTTCTTTCAAACACATTTTTAAAAAATTGAACCGACCCCAAACTATATTGTAATTAAACCTTGTGTATATATCACATAGAGTATATATTTTATTATTTACCTGCTTACTTTTACTATATAGTATGTAATTAGATTGTAAATGAATATTAAAAGCTACATTTCTTCAGTATGTTTTACTAAATGTATAAATATGTTTTAGTATGCAGACAGTACCTGAGCACATACCCGGCTGATGTGGACCTGCTGTGGGAGGTGGAAGGAGTTGGAGGTCCCTACCAGAAAGTGAAAGTAGCAAGCAAACTTGCCTCCATGACAGTACAATGTAAGCTTTTGCACTGGTTCTTCCAAGGTCACTCATTTCTGTTACTAACCTTCCCGAAACTCCTGCTAAAAATGCTAAAATGTAACAGTTACAGGCTTATTTATCAATATGTTATGTTTTAACAGTATATCTCACTGTTCATTGCAAGTGACATTACACTGTCAGCTCAATTTGACATCTTTACTTGATTTACAGGTTAGTTTTTAGATTCGTTGTTTCCCTCTTCATACAGGCAACCACAGTGCTTGGACGGCAGAGGAAAGCAAAAATGGAGAGGTTGCGGTTAATGAGGTGGAGATGACCGAAGAGAGCTGCCTGGACATCACGGTAAATTTAATTCTGTCTTTATGTAGTGTATCTAGATGTTTTTCTTAGTGTTTTTAGCGTTAATATCTTAGGAAAAAAGACTAAAGGTATGGAAGCCTGTTTCCACCACTAAATAAAAAATTGCAATTATGAGTTTACATTTTGCAATTCAGACTTTTTTTCAGAATTGTGAGATATAAACTTATTTTTTTAAATTTTTTTTTTAAATTTTTTTTAAGATTTATTTTTTGGCATTTTTGCCTTTATTGTATAGGACAGTTCAGATATGACAGAAAGCGAAGTGGGAGAGAGAGAGGGGGGCAGGATCGGGGGGCGGGATCAGGGGGCGGGATTCTGAGAAAAAAAGTCAGAACTGTGATTTTATATCTCACAATTCTGAATTTATAACTCGCAATTGTGAGTTTATATCTCACAACTCTGGAAAAAAAAGTCAGAATTATGACTATATCTTGCAATTCTGACTTTATTTCTCACAATTGCAAGTTTATATCTTACAGTTCTGAAAAATAAGTCAGAATTGTGACTATATCTCATAATTCTGACTTTATAATTCGCAAGTGCGAGTTTATATTTTACAATTCTGAGAAAAAAGTCGGAATTCAGACTTTATATCTTGCAATTCTGACTATAACTCGCAATTGCGAGTTTATATCTCACAGTTCTATGAAAAAAATCAGAATTGCGAGATATAAACTCAAACTTGCGAAAAATACATTATTTGGAATTGTAAGTTTATATCTTGCAATTCTGAGAAAAGTGAGTATTGTGACACTATATCTCACAATTCTTACTTTGTAACTCACAATTGTGAGTTTATATGTCACAGTTCTGAGAAAAAAAGTCTAGATATAAATTGCTAGATATGAACTCTATATATTGCTAGATATAAACCTAAAATTGTAAGGAAAAAAAGTCAAAATTGCGACCTTTTTATCTTGCAATTCTGACTTTATTACTTGCAATTCAGAGTTTATATCTCGCAATTTTGACTTTATAACTCGCAGTTGCGACTTTAGATCTCGCAAGTCAGAATTGCAAGATATAAACTCGCAATTGTGACTTTATTTCTTCGAATTGTGAGAAATAAAGTTGCAATTCTGAGAGATTGTGAGAATGTAAGTTAGAATTGTGAGAAAAAGGCACAATGACCTTTTTTATAAGGTTTTTTTTTTAAATTTAGTGGCGGAAATGGGCTTGCATATAAAGGGGATGAATTTAGAGACGCTTCTTAGAAAAGCATAAGGACAGTTACTGTGCTATATACTAGTACTATGATAGGTTTTTTTTTTGTTTGTTGTGTATCTGTCAGGTACTCAATTGAAGGTTTGTTTTTAGCGTCAGTATATCTAAGAAACACATTTGAATGGTTTCTTACTTTAGCCATTCAGACAACCTGCAGACTAGTTTATGATGAAAATATGTAGTTTTGCACATGCTTGCTTTATTGTTGTGCTTTTTTTTCTGAATTTGAGATATTTGTATGTAGATATTCATACAATCTGTTAACCCTTGACTGAGTATAGTGAATTGTTTTCATTTTGGTTTTACAGGAAGACGTGGTGGTAGTCAACAAACATCTCAAAGTAGCAGAAGGTTTGAATTTTTCTTCAATTTAGCATTTTAAAACACGCTTTCCTGCCAATTCAGGCAGTTTAAGTGGGTGTTAAAGCCTTTTCTTTTTTTTTGTCCTCTCACTGTAGAAATGAGTGACTTGCCCATTTCCACACGCACACGGAGCAGCGAACGCAAACAAAAGAAAAGGCCGCGGGAAGAACCAGAAGAAAGTGCCGGGGAGAACCGACCTGAAAAAATTAACAGGTCTCTAAAAACCCCTCACATATGACACCTCACTGACTGATTGCTTTCAGAGGTTATCCTTAAAAATACACTAATGGGGATTTACCCATGTGCCACTGAGATAAAATGCATAATATCAAAATGCAACAGATAGGCTCTTAAAATGACCCTCCACTATGGGTCTGATAGGAAACTGTTGATATTAAATCCTGACAGGAATATGATGTTACATGTAAGGCATATTAAATGTGATATAAATCCTATAGACTCAAACCATATCTAAAAACCAGAACATTTATTATTATATTTAATTAAATTAATTAATTAATTAATTTATTTTTATGAATTATAAATTTATGCTTTTTCATAATACAACAACTAATGCTAAATTATGCAGTTTGGAACATTAACGTGTTAACATATTAGTAGTCCTTGTTATTTCTAACCTGTAATTTGAATTTAGAGTGGTCGAACCAGAAGCAGAAACAGAACCTGATGCTGTTGTGCCAGAGACTAAAGAACACACGGATGGAGAAAGTGGAGGAGAGCAAGGAGGAGCAGCAACCTTGGTCCAGGAGGAGGAGGCTACAACCACTGAGGCTTCTGCAGATACAGAAATTCTGGTGAGAGACACAGCAGCATCCTTTGGTTGTCTCATCACTGATTTAGTATGAGGCCAAACAAGTTAGCTTACAACAGTTGCCAATACAGTTTATGTTTGTGGTTCATATGTTCTGTGTGCCAGAGGTGCAAATTTTATGTCGGTTCACACAGACAAATATGTACACACCCTAAACTCAGGTACTGAATTCTCTGTCTCTCTGTGAAGGTGGCAGAAGTCAATGGAGAAATGACTGACAGTCAGGAAGAGGAGAATGAGGGGTCAGCAGTCACAACAGAGGATGCACAGTCCACACAAGAGCTCCCTCTAGAGGCAGAACCTGTCATCCAAAATGGCACTGTTGAGGCAATGGAACCAGAGGAAGAAGCACAGGTAAACTATTTAGTTCGGTTTAGGTCAAAGTTATACTGTTACATGATTTGAGCAATCTGTATACACTACCATTTGGATCATTTTTAATTTATTTGTAATTTTGTGTATATATATATATATATATATATATATATATATAATAAAATACTGTGAAAACAGTAATATTGTGAAATATGTTTACAGTTTCATATTTTCTGTTGTTATATATATGAAAATGCAATTCATTCCTGTGTTGGCAAAGATTAATATTCAGGAGACAATATTTCAGTTTTCAGTGTGACATAATCCTCTAGAGATTTTGTGAAAGCTGTGATACACCACCAGTCAAAAGTTTCTGAGCAGTAACATTTTAATTTTGTTTAAAGAAATCTCTTCTGATCATTAAGCCTGCATTATTAAACTGTTTTCTATTTGAATATATTTTAAAATGTAATTTATTCCTGTGATTTCAAAGCTGAATTTTTTGCATCATTACTCCAGTCACGCAATCCTTCAGAAATCATTCTAATTTTTTAAATTATTTTAATCATTCTGATTTGTTGTTCAAAAAACATGCTGATTTTTGGGTCTTTTATTCATCAAAGAATCCTGAAAAAAAATGTACTCAACTGTTTTAAATATTGAAAATAATAATAAATGTTTCTCAAACAGCGAATCAGCAAAAATAAAATGATTTCTGAAGGATCACGTGACACTGAATACTGGACTAATAATGCTAAAAAATTTAGCTTTGATCACAGGAATAAATTACATTTTAAAAATATATTCAAATAAAAAAAAAGTTATTTCAAATAGTAAAAATATTTCACAATATTACTGCTTTTGCTGTCTTTTGGATCAAATACATGCAGGCTTGGTGAGCAGAAGAGCAATCATTTTAATGCATTTTTGCTGAATAAAAGTATTAATTTCTTTAAAAGAAATCTTACTAACCTCAAACGTTTGATTGGTATTGCATATATAATATAAATAATAAAAATGCATCAACCATGCATCCAAAATAAAATTTTACATAACATTTTACGTTTTAACAAAGGTGCAGAAAATTATGGAAATTTTCCAAACGTTTCCAAAAATTCCTGGAAACATTTTTGCAACCCTAATCAGAACCGTGGCATAGCAGTCAGTGTGCTCTAACATGTTGAGCTGTGGTGCTAACTTGAGAAATACAAGTCCAAACTGTACTTAAATCATTTTCCAATCTCTTTTGGGAAATTTTAGGATTTTTTTTTTTTTTGTTAATTAAAAGCATCAATGTCACTACTATTTAGACTGGAGCTAAACAGATTCATTATTTGATTTGTCTTGTTAAGGATGACATTGCTGACACCCCTGAAGAGTCTGGAGTAATGGAGCAAATCGACCAAGAACTTCTTACTGAAGAGAAACTGGACGCAGAGGCAGAAGTTGCTTCTCCAGTTGAGGAGGAAGAGGAAGTTCAGCAGGAGCAGGAAGAGGATGTAGCTTCTGCAGTTGAGGATGTAGCCTCAGCAGTTGAGGAAAAAACCATAATCACTGATCGTCCACAGGCTATTCCGGAAGCGCCAGTCATTCCAGCCAACCTGGTCGAGTGTGTTTCCTCTGTGCAGGACAGTGATGCAGCAGAGGAACCACCTGCTCCTGAGCTACAGGCTCCACAGGAGGAGACATCTGCTTCTCCTAGTGCAGCAGGTGAAGAAGAAGTCATTATAGAGACAGAGGAGCCAGCTGTGAACCAGCAAAATGAGACTACCTCCGATAAGCCACTTGAGACAGAGGACAGCCAACCTACAACGGAGGACTCCGAAAAAGAGCCAGAGGAAGAGAAATTACCTGAGATGGATGAAAAAGATGAACAGAAAGAGGAAGACACTGCCACCACTGAAGATGATGATGATGATGATGATGAGTGGAAAAGCTCAGACGAAACGCACGATTCTCCTCCTGGGGTGCGAGTTCTTCGAGGAGGCAGGGTTAAACCCGTTCCGCCAACACCCAAACGCACATCCAGCAGACTGAGCAAACCTGTCATCATACCGGTGGTTGATGAGGAGTTTGAGGATGAAGAAGAAGAAGAGGAGGAGGAAAAGCTCACAAGCACTGAAGAGGAGAAGGGGAGCACGGAGGAAGATGAAGTTGCCGAAAACAATTCGGGGGAAGAGGAGGAGCCTCCGGTGGTTGACAGGAGAGTATTGCGGAGGAAAACCAAAGTGATCCAGTCCATGCCTACAAAAACAAAAAGACGCAGTAAAAACTGATTACATTAATTCTCAATGACACTCCAGTATACTCCACTGTCTACATTCTAAATAGTTAGTAAGCACTACTTAGTATACACTTATATACCACGATCTGTACTAGAAAGTATAGAACGTCTTTTATACTTGGGTAAGGGTTTATAACAGGCGGTGTTTACAACATTTAGTTTTTACCGTTGGTTTAGGTTTTGTTTTATGACTAAAAGAGAAAATTAAAACAGGCAGTATTTCATATTAATATGTTGTAAGCACAGTGCTGACATCTCAAAATTATAACTGTGATTTTACTCTCCCTTTTCTTCTGAGTTACTTTTATAATTGATACTTATTGAATGCAGCTTAAACTGCTTATAAAAAATCTAATTTCCCAGACTTAGTTACAATGTGAAGATCTTATATTAGACGTGCTGTGGATTGAGTTTCACTTATTTTTTCTGATTTTGTTCTCACAAATGTTTCGATTTCAATTTTCAGTGTCACCTTTCACAAGCTTATGTAACTTACTTTCAGATGTTTTTGAAAGGTTTTTAAATGTGTTTTCAAAATTATGTGAATGCCTGTACACGTACATTATTAGATGTATTCACGCATATGCACGTTATGTTTATGCCTGAGGAAAGTGCAGGCTGATATAAAGCTTACGTGAAGGCTAATATGGCGTGGTTAGCATCCAAAACAGACATTTGCGTTTAAATGTCTTATTGTCTTGTTTTAAATACCAACTCTACATTATATATTAAGCTGAAAACTAATGCATAATATGTGAGTGGTGAATCTTTATAGTTGTGGATTTAAGTAAGGTAATATTAAGACTCGTGTTGACACCCGTTAGCATTTTACTCGTAGTTAAGTATTTTGTTGACATGTTTTCGTTCTGCGTTTCGTTTTCTGTTCAAAAAAATTAAACAAACGTCGTATTAACGCATATATATTGGTCGATTTCATATTTTGTTTAAGCTGTGAAAGAACCACTCACACATTTCAGTCAGATTTTTAATGTGGGTGACCACATGAGGGCGCACTTGGATGCTAAAAAAGCCATTGCGGAAATCTCTTCACACTCTTCCAAGACTGTTGTTTGTCTTCGCCGTTATCTCACTGTTGACACCTGAGGTCAGTTGCTTGTAATTTTTATATCAGGTGAAAATATGGAAAAGAAGAGCAGTTTATAGGTGTTTTCTTCCAGATTTCATCTTTACTTAAAGGGGTCAAAGTTCATGCTTTTTGTTGATGGGAAATCAAGACACTGAAGTAGACAAAGTAGACGTTTTTGATCACAATCTTGAGTGCTTTAAACTTTATTTACTTGTTTTAGGTGTTTGAGCAATATTTTTCTGAAGTAGTTTTCTCAAACTGTGATTTTTTTCCTTTAGTAAATAAATACATTTCTTGTAAATTCCATGTCCTCATAAGTTTTTTCAACCCAGTTGAACGTGTAAATATTAATGCTCTGTGCTCTGAGCTCTGTAAACATACACATATGGATGAGGCGGAGTGATTTTGTACAGCTGGGTTGAATGATATTTCGGTGCCAATCATTTGCTAAGCAAGGTGTGTCAGAGTGCATGTGCCGCCTCTTTTGTGTTTTCTAACAAAAGCCGCCCAGCTGGTTTCCTCTGCCTTACCCTACCTTGTTCTTCCAGCTTTTATCTATTTTAGCAAATTTCAGGCAATTTCCACATCTTTTGGATTTTCTTTTTCATTGACTATATGCGTGGCACTGCTAATGTTAAAAGAGAATTGGTTAAGGGGTATTTTGATAGGTTTTCAAGGAAATGGATGGAAACCAAACACATGTATATTTCGCACCTTTTGAATTGTGCGTGGTTTTTGCAAACCATTTGTGCAAGGTATTTCACTGCAAGTGTGTGTGTGTGTGTACCTGAATGTACATCTGTGTGTTTGTGGTGTGGGTGCACTAGCTGCTGTGTGTGTGTGTGTGTGTGTGTGTGTGTTTTATGGTCCTGGCTGATTAAGCTTGGCACTGTCAGGAGTGGGTTTGTGTGTGTAATTAATGATGTGTCTCCTGCTCTCTCCCATGGTAAAGGCTAATAGGATTTCCCAGCCCCAGGCTACAGCGAGGAGAGGCTGGGCGCATGAGGAAGTGTGCAGGAGAGGAGAGGGGAGGCAGATTGCGAGAGGTGATAGGAGAGGTGACAACGCAGGAGGTTTGAGCAGGTGGAGGTGAGAGGTTACGGAGGATTCTGGATGGTCTGGCTACGCTTGAGAGGAGAATTTGGGCTGCTGTGGGAAAACGAGAATGTGTTAAAACCGTAAAACCTCTGGAGAAAGAAACTGCTAGAAAAAATAGGAACATGATTTGTAATTTTACATTTGATAAAAAAAAAAAAAAAAATGTAGTTTTGAGTTATTTTCTTGGGAAACGTATTTATTTAACTATGTTTATATTATTTTAATGTATTACAGTATTTGCAAATATTTAAAAAATTAGAAATAATTTATTTTAGTTTATTTTCAGTCATCATTAAAGTTATATTCAGCTAAAATAGGCTAAATGTAACTAGCAATTTACACCACTCTAAACCATTTAAGATTGCTATTTTATGTAATAATTGCATCAAAATTTAAACAATGGTAAGCCTTTACAATAAGGTTCATTAGTTAACATTAGTTAATATGAACCAAGCAAAGAACAAAACTTCTACAGGATTTATTAATCTTGGTTAATGTTAATTTTAGCATTTACTAATGCATTATTAAAATAAAGTTGTGTTTGTTAACATTAGTTAATGCACTGTGAACTAACATGAACAAACAATGAGTGACTGTATTTTTGTTATCTAACATTAACAAAGATTAATAAATAATATATTGTGTATTGTTTCATTGTTAGGTAATACATTAACTAATATAAACAAATGACACCTTATTGTAAAGTGTTACTTAAATCTAATTAAATAAAAATAAATAATATAAATAACAAATAAAATAATAGTATTGTTAAATTAACTAGCCATTTGTAAACCATTTAATATCTATATTGTATTTATTATTTGCATTTTTTTCTTGTAGTGTTAAGTTATTTTCTATGAAAAGTTATTAAATAATTTAATAATAAATATTTTATTGTATTTAAATATTTACAGATATTTTGAAAATTAGAAATCTAATTAAAAATATAATTTATTGTAGCTTCAGTCAGCATTAAAGTTATTTGCAGCTAAAATTAGACACTTTAAAAAAAACAAAAAAACATTTAATATTAATATTGTATTTAGAATTGCATCAATTTTTTTTCTTGTTTTATTTTCTATGAAAAGTTATTAATTTAATAATAAATATTTAATTGTATTTTAATGGATTCAAATATTTCCAGATATTCTGAAAATTATATATAATTAAAAATATAATTTATTGTAGTTTCAGTCAGCATTAAAGTTATTTGCAGCTGAAATTAGATTGCTTTTTTTAAAAACCATTTAATATCAGTATTGTATTTAGTATTGCATTGATTTTTTTTTTCTTGTTTTAAGTTATTTTCCATGAAAAGTTATTAAATAATTTAATAATAAATATGAACTGTATTTTAATGGATTCAAATATTTCCAGGTATTTAGAAATATAATGAAAAATATCATTTATTGTAGTTTCAGTCAGCATTAAAGTTATTTGTAGCTGAAATTAGATTAAAAACCATTTTATATCACTATTAAATACAGAATATAAATAAATGCAATAACAACCTTTAAAATGGTTCTTCCAAACAGGTTTATAATGTGCAGTTGGGAACTGCATTTTGAGATGAACTAAAAATACACAAGAACAAAGCTAAATGTAATTTCCCATCTGAAAAAAAAACCCCACAATCAATAGTTGATTGACACATTTGCTTAAAGCAAAAACAATGTTTAATTGTTCAATTTCCTCAGCTATATTCAAGTTTGCTCAAGTAAAATTCTTCACTATTATGCTTGAACGTTTGACCTTCGGAGAGTCTGAAATCAAAAAGAAAATGTGTGAATATAACTGTAATCTCTGAAGAGAAGAGAATGGGTGATGAGAAAGATAATAAAACCTAGGCTGAAGAGAGCGATAGAGTAAGCAAACCGAAGTGAGAAGGGATGCTGAGAGGCTTTGCGGTGAAAGAGACTTTCTAGGGGGTTCCTGTGCCGTGGGGTTGATTGTGTGCTGGGTGGAGGGGGGCATTGTGGGATAGCATGGGACGGAGAAACGGGAGGGAGAGAGGTGTGAGAGAACGAGCAGGTGATTTATAACAACAACAGAAGGCTTCTCTCCCCTCCACCACCTCCTCTTCCCTCTCACTGAAGCAAAACAAGGAAATCCATTACAAAAAGGCTTGTGTGATAATGGACTTTGCTCTGTGTATGTGTGTGTGTGCAGAACCAAGACATTGGATATATTTGGGTAATAAAACTGTAAAGATTTTTTCTGAGATATACAAGTGTGCCCGCGAAGCTCTTGGTCAAAGCACGGCTCCGGTCCGCATGTGTATACAGACACATTTTCAGTCCCCGAGCTCCTTGCCTTCTCGTCCTCACCTCCCTGAGATAAAGACCTCTATTCTACCTCGGCGAGCGAGAGATGGTGCTGGCAGGCTCCAGGGAGCAAACAGAGAGAAGGAGGAGAAGTAAATAATAGAGGGATATGGCAGGCAGTAATGGTATGGTGGCACTGAAGACCACGTTCTCCACGGCAGGAGGGGCCGCATGCGGGATCTAGCCCGGCTCACAGTCTCCCTCTGGGGGAGGAGATGGTGTGGAAGAGCCCGTGCCTGCTCCTCTCACATTACCCCTTATGTTAAAACCAGTCAGGGGGAAAATTGGGGCCTGCGTGGTCCTCCGCAGGCCCACCTGAGCCCACTGAGACAAGGAATGGGGAAGGAGGGGGGCCCTACAAGTCTCTAAATGCATGAGTAATAAGAGTCATAACCTTGAAAACATGTTGGGCATGAAAGCAGATACATGTGAAATGCATGTTTGTTGTTTGAATTTGACGGATGTCAACACCTACGTAAGAGAGAGTAAGAAAACACTGTGGATAAGTTTGAATGTATTCGCAGGAATGAAATAATTATTTATTTACATTAGGAATCATATATTGTGTCCTCACTTTAAAAGCATAGTAAGAATTTATGCAATGAATTTATAAAAATATTTATCCAGATAAGTTTCGTCCAGGGCTGCGGCGAGAGTGGCTGTCCCCACCTGTAGCTAAGATCTTATATTTGCTTTTTGTGGGTTTGTGTTTTGTTTGGTTGTTTAATGACTTTTTTTTTTTGTTTATTTGTTTGATTTTAGGTTTATTGTGATGTTTTTGTGTCTCTTTTTGATGGTTTGTTTTGTGTAGTAACTTGGCTTTTTTGTTTAGTGTTTTGTTTAAGATTCATTTAGTTTTTTTGTGTTTTTTTTGACATTTCTTTGGTGAATTGTTTAATTTGGTTTAGTAGCCTTTCATTTGTTTTGTTTTCATTTGTTATGTTTTTGGTTTGTTTAGTGACATCACTTGTGATTTTGTTTGGTTGGCTCTTTTGGTTTTTGTTTCATTAATGACTTCTCTTATGTGATTTGTTTTATTTGATTGTTTATTTTGTTTAGTAACTTTGCTTTTTTTGTTTGGTGGTCTCTTAAGATTTGTTTAGTCTTTGTGTTTTTGCAGTGACTTGGTTTGTTTAGTGACTTGTGATTTGTTTTGTTTGGTCAACTCTTAAGATTGTTTTTTTTATGTTTTTGGTTTGTTTAGTGACTTTGTTCATGATTTGTTTGGTTGGCTCTAAGATCGTTTTAGTTGTTGTATTGTTAATGACTTCTCTTTTGTGATTTGTTTTATTTGTTTGTTTTGTTTAGTAACTGCTTTTTTGCTTGGTCTCTTAAGATTCCTTTTAGTCTGTGTGTTTTTGTGACATTTGGTGATTTGTTCTAGTGGTTCGGTTTGTTTAGTGACTGGCAATTGGTTTTGTTTGGTCAACTCTAAAATTGTTTTTTTATGTTTTTGGTTTGTTTAGTGACTTTGTTTATAATTTGTTTGGTTGGCTCTAAGATCATTTTAGTTTTTGTTTTATTAATGACTTTTCTTTTGTGATTTGTTTTATTTAATTGTCTTGTTTAGTAACTTTGCTTTTTTGTTTGGTGGTCTCTTAAGATTCATTTAGTCTTTTTGTGTTTTTGTGACATTTCCTTGGTGATTTGTTTTGGTGGTGGTTTGTTTAGTGACGTTGGCATTTTGTTTGGTTTGACTCTTAGATTGTTGTTTTTGTTTTTGTTTTTTTTATGTTTTGGTTTGTTTAGTGACTTTGTTTATGGTTTGTTTGGTTAGCTCTAAGGTCATTTTAGTTTTTGTTTTAGTTAAAGACTTCTCTTTTGTGATTTATTTCGTTTGATGTTTGTTTTGTTTACTAACTTTGCTTTTTTGTTTGGTGGTCTCTAAAGATTAATTTAGTCTATGTTTTTGTGACATTTCTTTGGTGATTTTGTTTTATTTGGTGGTTTGGTTTTTTTAGTGACTTTTGCAGTTTGTTTTGTTAGCTCTAAGATCATTTTAGTTTTTGTTTTGTTAATGACTTCTCTTTTGTGTTTTGTTTTATTTGATGGTTTTTGTTTAGTTTAGTAACTGCTTCTTTTGTTTGGTGTTCTCTTAAGATTCATTTAGTCTTTTTTGTGTTTTTGTGACATTCCTTTGGTGATTTGTTTTATTTGGTATTTTTGGTTTTTTCGTATGTATAAAAGATTGTTTTAGTTTTGTGTTTTTGTTTAGTGACTTGTTCTGTGTTTTTTGTTTGTTTGTTTAAGGTTTGTTCTGTTTAGTAACTTTGTGTTTTGTTTTTTTTTTTGTTTTTTTTTAGGTGATCTGTTTTGTTTGATGGTTTGGAGACTCTGGCGTTTTGTTTGGTCAACTCTAAGTATTTTTTTTGTTGTTGTTTAATGACTTATCTTCTGTGATTTGTTTTGTTTAGTGACTGGGGATTTTTGTTTGGTGGACTATAAGATGACTTTTTTTTTTTTTTTTTAATTGATTGAATGCTGCGCTGAAAGACCTTGTATTACTGAATCACTTTTAGCATTGAATCACTTTTACTGAGATCACAGTTTTTATTTAAAAATGTAAACATCTTTATATTCTTTGTGGTTATAAAATGCACAGATTAAATTAACTACATTTTTAAACAAGTTTTTAACATGTTCCTTTTTCTTTTAATTTTTTATTAACCGTTACAAAAACAGTTTGAAAGACCCCTTACTATGAGTGCCTATTTGGTTTAGCAAACCTGTTTAACATTTGATAAAAAGTTGGTTTGATGGCAGTTAACAAACAATAGGATGCCTTAAACTGAATGTAACTCATTTTATATGCTCCTCTTTGAGTACCTTGAATCCTTTAAACCTAAATAGTGTAGTGCCAGTTTCCACATTTCTCTCTAGTGTCAAAACTAGTTCATTAAATTCTTACAAAATTATTGTGCCCCCTAAGTCCAGGTGACATTTGTCTAGACAATTGTTTTTCTTCAGTAGCCCATCAGATGGCGCCTGCTTTCAGTCTGGAGGCTGTTCGGGGTGCAGTGGTAAGTCACAGATGTTGCCTGTCCCGTCCTTTTGTTTTCCCCCCATTGAGAAGAGAGACCTCAGCTGTTAAAGGAGATTCTTCATTATGGCTTCAGTGTTCTTTTGAAAATCATTTCCATTAAAACATTTTTTTTCAAAGCAAGGTACTAAAGCGAAGGTTAAATGAAGTTGAACAACGCACAGGCTCGTCAGGCGTTTCTGCGAGCTTCTCAATGACAGATCACTGTGTGGGCAAAGGCCTCTATGCAGAAGATGGGGGATGGGAGGCGATTTGGGTAAGGCAGATGTCTCCATGTGTTGCAGGTGCGTATGTTTGTTTTTAAGTGTGAATACTGAATTGAAAAAAGAGACAAAACATAAAATATCCACAGTTGTTACAGTTGATTTTGTCCTCTTGTGAAGTAGCAAGTAACTCTTATGTGATGTCAAAAAAAAAAAAAAACTAATGGTGATGTCATGGAACTTGAAGTAATTTAAAAATCTGAACTGTTTTAAAAATGTTTAGAATAAATTAGCAGTTTTTTTGTTGAAGTGCAAATTGTGACTATTGGGTCAATTTGATCATGGTAGAGGGTTAACAGTTCTGCTTCAACGTTATAATTTTTGATTCAGTGAACCTGAAAGTCCAATTACGTATCAGATATTTGATTAGCACAAGGTGTTTTGACAGGCATAGATACATCAGAACACAGGTATACTGAGTGTTCATCGAAATGTTTAATGAACCAATTCAGCAGTTAATGAATGAACCAAATATGTTACAAATGGACCAGTTTTAAGACAGAAAAGAAAACATTTTTTTTTTTTTTCAAATTTGAACAAACTGAGCTTCAGTATCTCGGAAAAGGAAGAAACTAAAGCCAACGAAAGAATGAAAATGGTTTTACCTTTAAGTACTAGCTCGCGTCTGCCCATCAAATGCAGCTTGACAACTTTTGCTAATCAGTAAGTCAAAGCAGTAGAAAACCCCTTGGACAAACATCTGAGCTATTGTCGCAATCGTAATATTGAACTCAGGAAACCATATCAACGGAATCAAACCAGTGTGATTGGTCAAGATGACCACTGACAATACACATCCTTTGACAGTAGAAACTAAACTGCAAGAGAGGGTCATTTGCACTTGATGTCTTTCCACCTTTCAGGTTTACGGTCCAAATGTTGGTTTGTTCTGGTCTATGACCAGCCAATAAACCCTCCTTCAGTAACCTATAGCACTAAGGTAGACCAGTTAGGGTGGAATTCCCTCTGTGTCCATAGTTCAGAGTCTTTTCCATCTCTCTGTCCTACCAAACAGTGTTCTCCCCCATCTCTTGACCAGGATGGGACATGGGGCCGCTGTAACTGGTGTTGTTGGCCAGGGGGAAGGGTGGACTCGGACCCCCTGTGAAGCCACCCTCCCCCTGTGGATTGGGATGGAGAGGTCCGGTCATGCCTGGCTCGGGACTGGGGGTATCTGCGTGGGAGATCATGTCCGTGAACCTTTGGTCGTCTGAGGGGTGGTGCGCAGAGACCGGGCCGCCCTCCAAAGCTCCTGAACCCGAGCTGAGGAGGTAAGGGGACTCTGCTGGAGACTGCGCCTGTGAGGAAGGGGGTCCGTGAGGGAAGAAATCGTAGTTGACCACTGGCCCGTAGTAGTCGCCTTGGTATTCTGAGGAGAAGAAACGGGAGCAATCAATAAAGCTTCTGATATTTGAAAGGAAGAAGTGTTTTTTGGGGTTGAGTGATGGGGAAAAAATAGGTGTACAGTTTTCACTCAAAAATTGTGTAAATTTCACAAAGAATTAAAATGGCAAGTCAAGTCAAAAGTTTTTGAACAGTAAGATTTTTTTATGTTTTTAAAAAAAGTCTCTTCTGCTCACCAAGCCTGCAAAAACAGTAAACTTTTGAAATGTTTTTACTGTTTAAAATAACTCTTTTCTATTTGAATATATTTTAAAATATAATTTATTCCTGTGATTTTCAAGCTGAATTTTTAGCATCATTATTCTAGTCACATGATCCTTCAGAAATCATTCTAAAATTCACATTTGCTGCTCAAAAAAACAACAAAAAACATTTATTATTATTATTATTATTATGTTAAAAACAGCTGAGTAGAATTTTTGCTAGTTTCTTTGATTAATAGAAAGTTCAGCAGAACAGCATTTTTCTAAAATTGAGATATTTTGTAACTTTATAAATGTCTTTATCATCATGAATTTAAAGCATCCTTGCTAAATAAAAGTAGTATTTTCTACAATTTCTTTCCCAAAAAAAAATTATACTGACTCCAAGCTTTTGAATGGTATAGTGTATAATGTTACAAAAGCTTTTTATTTCAGATAAATGCTGATCTTTAAATTTTTGTTTTATTCATCAAAGAATCCTGACAAAATGTACACAACTGTTGTAAATATTGATAATAATAATAATAATAATAATAAATGTTTCTTAAACAGCAAATCCGCATATTAAAATGATTTCTGAAGGATCATGAGACACTGAAGACTGGAGTAATGATGCTGAAAATTTAGCTTTGGTCACAGGAATAAATTACATTTTAAAATATATTCAAATAGAAAGCAGTTTTTAAAAATAGTAAAAATATTTCACAAAATGAATGCTTTTGCTGTATTTCAGAACAAATAAATGCAGGCTTGGTGAGCAGAAGAAAATTCTTAAATAAATAAAAAAAAAAATGTTCAAAATCCTACTGTTCAAAAACTTTTAACTGGTACTGTAGAAAAACTGAAATACAATATTTTTGTAAAGCCAATAATCTGTTTTGTTTATCATTTTGAAAAATCAGCGTATATGACATTTAATTAACTCGCAGTGAGGACTACGTTTATTTGATGCCCAATTTCATGTTTCCTCATTTTCCAAAACGTGTCAGAATAGTTTGGCTGCGAGCAAAAGATTTTATTATGAGAAGACAATGCAGACAATCCATGCTAATGAATGAAAATACTGTAATGAAATGTGAGGAAAGAGGACGTAAATAAACGTGGAAGTCGTAGGAGAGCGCAAAGGCATGTTTCTTAATTCTTCCTCTCATATCCATTCCCTCGCTCCGTCATACCTTTGCGACTGGCCTATATAATTAGCGCTACAGAAAGTCATTAACATTCCTCCCCAATTCCATTATTTTTTTTCCTGCAGTTGTGATACTTTAATGTGCTAATCAATCATCAAAAGACATTTTACTATAAAGAAACGCCACTTGCTCGCTGAGTGATAGATATTCGAATCATCAATGCCAGACCTCTGGAGATCAGTACGTCTATCTGTTTCCATGTCGAAATGTATGTTTTTTTCAAAAGATTTGAGGTATGCACTTTTTCAATTAATTGTAGAATGGTTGTTGTCCATTTTCTAATTGTATTGCTATGTTCACTCATTACAGAAATGAAAACACAGCTTGCGTTTCTGCCAAACACCTGTTAGTATGTCAGATACAAGGAGCGTGCGTGTGCAAATCCAATCAAGGAGTCCAATCTGGAATGTCGAACAACAGGTAACGCACGCAATTTATTGCATTCAGAGTCTTGTTAATCAGATTTCTCTGCACGTTGAACTCTGTTATATTTCTTGTTTTATGCTCTGATGACATAATCATAGCTTAAGGATTTTGTGTTCACTCTCAGAGGTGTGATGGGTAATGCCAAAATATTTTATATCAGGTGAGAAACTGCTTGTAAGAGTCTTTGTGCTTTCAAGGTAAGAGAAAAGCCTTGAAGATACAGGACGTGTGCGTGCGAGACCGCGTGTGAATGTGTGTTTTGACAACAAAAACATTCTTTGTGTTCATGTACCTCCATAGTAGCTGTATCCTCCAGGGCCCATGATGTCAGGGTCCTCTAGTCTTCCTCCGAGTGGCCTCATTCTGCGTGGTCCCCTGAAGAAAGCGTGTCGTCGAGCACCGAGAGCGCTGAGCTGCTTCATTCTGCGTTCTTTAGACCGCCGATTTTGAAACCACACCTACAAGCCAAAGCCACAATTATATACAGAGGTACGTGAGATGACATCCACCTCACATGTTTGTATATTTCACATCGCTCTGATTATCCGATTAGCAAACGGGTCATTTTCTACACTTGTCCAAGTGACCTGATGGTTTAGATGAGTGGTGTAAGTAATTACACCATGTGCAACAACTAAACAAGATGTTTACTTTCATCATGACTTGTCTTATGTTGGTTAAAGGGACTTATTTGGAAGAACTGTTTTTGTCCATACAATGAAAGCAAATGGGGTCCAAACAAGATTTTTTCCTTAAGGGTTTTTAATGCTTAAGGCATTGTAGGAGGAAAATAAGATTTTAATGTTTATATAACATTACATACTAAGCTTATAAGAAAAACAGCTACTTTTAGTGATGTACTATCAACACTCCCCGATTTAATGTTATTGGCAGCACATTTGGTTGAAGAAACACATAAACAACGTAATGAGAGAAATTAACACGGCAAATGTTACTGGTCAATGTTTATCTGAAACAGTGCTTTCTAATCTATGAAATGCCATTATATGTGATCTTGGTCCACAAAACCAGTCTTAAGTAGCTTGGGTATATTTGTAGCAATAGCCAAAAATACATTGTATGGGTCAGAATGATAATTTTTTCTTTTATACCAAAAATCATTAGGATGTTAAGTAAAGATCATGTTCCATGAAGATATTTTGTACATTTCTTACCATAATATATCAAAACTTAATTTTTGAATAGTAATGTGCATCGCTAAGAATTTCATTTGCACAACTTTAAAAGTGATTTTCTCAATATTTAGATTTTTTTTTGCACCCTCAGATTCCAGATTTTCAAATAGTTGTATCTCAGCCAAATATTGTCCTGTTTTAACAAATCACACATCAATAGAAAGCTATTTATTCAGCTTTTAGATGATGTATAAAACTATCTATAGATAGATATGTATGTTTAGACAAATGTTCTCTCGTTTCGTGTTTATCTTGCAGCTCAACCTATTAATGAAAGAAACTAACACATAATAATTGATTCTGGCCGCCTTGTCAGACTTAGAGTGCCACTGAACTACAATGCAGTACATTCCCGAGATTTATATTCTTGCGAAAATTAATATGCTGTGATGATTTCACCAGTCCCTCATCTTGGTGCACGCACGCACATAATTTCAGAGACACTGCGGTGCTGACAAGTATCGTTTGATCATGACGCCGCCAGCTCATTACAAATATACCTGATATAACAGTGTGTGACAGATGCAATATCAGACTCATCACTGTTGAACATTGTTTCAATCTTTTAGTAAGACCAAAGCAATTTGACACACCACTGTGCTGGTGGAACTCAAATCTAACCTTTTAGTCAAAAGAATCACGACGGTGTGCTTCAACAAACACGACGAGGGCCGTTTTTCACGGTGTTGTCATATAAACTGCTTGCGCAGGAACAAAGAACAGAGGATGATGTGAAAATGTCTGACATAAGGTGACATTGTTATGCATGATGGTACAATGTAACACATTCATGCCTGAATCTGCATTGCCACTGCATAATATATGCTAACAACAGTTAGTCTGCTCTGGAGGCACAATCCTGCCATGTACGAAAGAGAAAGAGAAAGTGAGAGAGACTATATTAGAGAGACAAAACATGTTCTCTACCTAAAGCCACTTAAGCATTCCTCTCCATGCTCAGCAAAGGCAACACCTGCTTATTGAGAACAATCGGCTAACTGTTTGGTACATTTTTATGGAAATGTTTTGCCTCCTCCTGAGTGAGCGTTGCTTAGGGATTACACACACATGCTGCTGAACCGGCATGGCTCCGGAGGGCTCCCCGCGCAGAGCGCAATCCACATTTAACACATAACAAATGAACGGGGACGTGTGGCAAAGGCCGTCTCCATTTTGGCTCAGAAACAAAGCACCGAGCCTTGCTGGGATTCAGAGAGGGTTGTGATTTCTTGATGATGACAGTGATACATGAAGATGAGCTGTGTGCTTAAGTTCACCCAGGATAACTTCAGTCGTCAGAGATCAAGAAACAAGTTCCTTTTGCTTTTTTATGAACTTTATATGGACCTGGTGATAAATGCTGTATTTGATCAATTCTTTAGATTTATAATCAAGTTGACCTTTTCACAAAGTTGCTAAATTGTAGTCAGTATTTTTTTAGATATATTCCGTTTACTAAATTTACCATAATTTTGGTATGTTTCACTTAAAACTGGTAAAAACATTTCAACCTCACTTTGACCTTTACCTGAACTTTACAGCATGGTTGTGTATGTCAACCAACACCTCTCCAATTAAATGATTAATCTCATAAATTATTTGAACAATTTATAAACAAAGTTCTTAAATTTAATGGGAACTGTTGGCTGTAATCGCTGTCAGAGCAGATTGTCTTTCAGGTTCATATTTTCTCAGCGAGAACTGACAAGCCTATCATGTAACTGACATTATCTAGCTTTTTTTTTCCTGATCAGGGCCTGCTACCTGACAAAAATCCATTAACAACTTTGTTTAACTTTGCAACTGTGAAAATTCCAACCTATATTTGTATTTTGTCATAATTTTTTTTTATATATTTCTCATCCAATATTTTGGGGAGACACTGCCTCCCTTGTGTGTGTGTGTTTATGTGTGTGTGTGTGTATATATATATATATATATATATATATATATAATATACAAAGCCCATATTACAAAATATAAAATTTAAAACTGTATAAATCACTTTGTTTTTCTAAAAAAACACTGTCCAACAGCGACACCAACAGGTAAAGTTACAGCAGGAATGCGCGTCTTTCTCTTCTCCCCTGAGCCCACTGAGTTTTAACAGACCCACAAAAGCCAGTTTGGTGGGGGGTAATTGAGAATGAATGGGGGAAAGTAACATGAAACAGTCACAATATGACTGGATATGACTGGTTATGATCGGCTGTGGTTGATGCTGATTGGTTTATGTGATAAATCCCGCCTTATGTGTTCATTAGCCTTCCGCGAGTCTGAATGAATCGCCTTAATGGGAAAACTAATTTAAAAGTAAACAACTCATGCACTTATAAACCTCTTATAACCACTTATATAACCACTATGTTACTTCAAAATAAAACAAAAAATGATATGAAAACATAAAATGATATGAAAACATGGTCTGTGGGAGTTTTTAGTGTAAAAAATGTAACGTATGTGACCAGAAAAATTTAAAAATAGTTAAAATTTAACTGTTAAAAACAATAGCTGAACATAAGTTCACAAATAAAATATATTGTTTAAATGTGTTATTTTATTATTTATTATTTTAATAAATGTTAAATGCTTAAAAACGCTAACTTGATGAGATTTATACATGGCTCAAATAGAATATTGATTGCATTGTTAATGTAAAAATATAAAATTGAATCTTTTTTTTTTTTTTTTTGATAGTGAAAGAAAATGTGACTGGGACATTAATTTACATTTGATTAAAAAAATAATAATAATAATTTCAGAACACCGCACCACTCATATATATGACCTGTATATTATTATACTACTAACTGGTTGACAGTTCTTTCATAATGAACTTCCAGAAGAAGTTATATTTTGTAAAGTTTGAAAGGGGATGATATTAAAATGTCAACCTTTTCAAACCATGATTTTGTACAATACAACTGATTATTTAAAACTTTGGAGAAATATCAGCATTACATTTTTTATAACTTTTTAATAACACACCTTACTGTCGTGACCTTGATCTCTAGGACTGTATAGTGGCTGTTACTTAAACAATAAACAAATAAATAAACGACAGAAACAAACAAACAAAAAATATTTAATTTAGCTCGAGGTGAATGCTTGCATTATCTGATAGAATATTTAAAATCTTGAAGAAATGTAGATATAATATCGTGGAATTGCCTCAGTAAATCAATCCAAGTGTATTCTTACCTGTATGACTCGCATGTTGAGGCCTGTCTCCTGCGCAAGCTGCTCGCGGATGTGTCGCGTGGGCTTCGGCGTCGCCACGAACGCGGCTTTCAGAGTCTCGAGTTGTTTGGCCTTGATGGTGGTGCGCGGGCCCCGCCGCTTCGTGCACGAGTTTTGCTCCTCGTTTTCGTTGTTGTTAGTGTCCTTATCTGAGGATGTAGAATTGTCCGTCTCTTTCGTGTCGTCCTGGATCGGGTCCGGAAGATCAGGCGATAAACTTCGGTCCGTACATGATGACACTGAAGTATGATAAAGGACCAATAAGGTACATATTCGACTCAATAAAAAATACTTGTAGCGTTCACTAAAATAAATAAATACATAAACACATACATATATAAATATTTGTGTGTAACTGTTTAAAACACGCAAAATTATGCTGAAACTGATTGTGGGTTTCGCGCAAATCATCAAATATTGTGGCCTTCTGGTTTTAATGACAGACCAGAGGGGGGAAAGCAGAAAAAAAGATAAAGAAACAAAGGAGAAAACAAAAAGAGGTCTAAACGTGAATCACTTCTGCAAAATATCGGAGGAATTAAGTCTGGTTGTCTCTTGGGACAGGCTGCTGTGCTTGATAACAGCTTGTCATTGTCTGAAAAGCGGGGATAGACGACTACAGACGTTTATCTGACAAGAACGCATGAGCTGAGGAGAATGAGTTATGGACACTTCTCCATAGGTGGACAACACTAAACCAAAAGAGTCCTCAGCTTGCAATGAAAAATGAATTGACTGAATCATATTCACGGACATGGACTATCATGACATCATTTTTTTAAAGGCCTGGGTTTATGCTACTTTTATATTAGAACTCTAAAATAAGTTATTTAAAAAAAGCATAATTTTGCTCAAACGTAACGCTAGTTTTGCATTATCCATTAAAAAACGGGTAGATTTATCTTTATAGTGGCCTTGGCTGGATATTTTATTTATTTATTTATTTATTTTTCTTACAAATAGACACAAGTCATTCAAAATCAGGATTACTGTAAAAATAGCACGCCACAAATTTCAAAAGACCATTTGAGGCATTAATGAACCCGAGTGTTGTACGTTCCTTTTAAAGCGACTGGACGAAGCACTCAGTCGCGGTGAAATTAATTGGACTAGCTCTGACCCACAAGTGGAGGCGATAATGATGTCATCTGTGTGTTGGGAAACAAACAGCCTGTCCGTGGTTCTGAAGACTCGTGAGCATCACAGTCACGGGAACACGCGTAAATAGTGAACCAACACACCTCTGAATTGAGCTGATCGTTTTCTTTCAATGGATTTTTACATCTGAATGCAACACACGGGCTCTGTTAATGTGCATTTACATCTTAGAAAGCCAGCTAGCGCACGTTAGACAATATATAATAAGTAGATGACAAACAAACACACCAATTAGTAAAATATTTACAAAAAATAAAAAATATATATTGATTCATTGTAATAAAAACGAATGCGCTTCCCTGAATAGTTTCATTTTTTAAAAAAAACAGGCTATAATCGTCTGTATTCGTGTTAGTTTCAAAACAGTTTTGTACCCAAATTATTTGATTTCATTAATGTCACGTGGTGTAACCATCACGCAAATCTGTCTAAATACTGTAAATGGACAGTTAATCGTTCATTTTTAAATGTAGGTATTTTATCTTCTTCTTTATGAATTTAAAGCCATTTTAAGTTTTAAGCATGTCATTAAAAAGGTCAAAACTAATGCAGTGACCTTGACACAGTTATAAGGGTCTAAAGGTGTTCGTTCTTTTTATAGATTTGATATCACATGACAACAAAATGGCTTCCTGCATGCTGGTTATGCCATATCGACACTGATAAAACTACTATTCATGGTTTGAAAAGAAATTGCTTCACCGCTTTTTAAAAATAAATAGCTGTAGACACAGAACCTACAATTTTTTTCTTACTGTTTTACTTTATGGCAAACAAAATATGTTAATCGAGTCGTTTTATATGAATTGCCGTTTTAATGTGATTTTGAAATACCTCAACAGATCCAGATAAAAAATTAGCCTTATGTCATTGAGCCATAATACACAACGGAGTCTGAGAGTCTTTTAGAAAGATGGAAACCTTCTCTCTGTCACACAAACAGAACTCCAGCCGTCGTTCTCACCTGAGTTTAAATTGACCTCTTTGATAGCGCTAGCGCTCATGTAGTCCTCTTTACACACAAATTTGTTTTCGTCGATGACGTAGAGCTCCTCGCCCGTGGACAGCTGTTTGTTGCACACCATGCACGTAAAACAGTTCAGATGGAACACCTTGCTGCGAGCTCTTCGCACTAGGTCGCTGGGCGAAATTCCCTGCAAGCAGCCTGCACATTTCGTACCAAAACGCCTGCAGAGAGAAACAGAGATGAAAATACAGAACAATATTTTATATATAAAAAGGAATAACCACAGCATGTTAAACCTAATGGTCAGCACAAAGGTTACGTCATGGACACTGATGATATTGCACTCCAGTAGCTACTACATACTGTGCCAATAATTGTTTATTTTACAGACACTCCACCGGGGACTGCAAAGGACTATAGTGAATACAGCATTCTGCTATTTATTTTCGTGTCCATTCCAAATAGCTGTTTAAGTACTTGTACATTGTATAATCTGCAGTAAGAATTCTTTGAATTCTGTATATCGTACTATGCCACTAAAATTACAATACTCATGGACTACGCACACACGATTTTCACTTCGTCAGCTGACATAGTGATTTGAAAATTGTTATTGTAAAATAATAATTATTATTTAGGCTACTTTAAAAATCATGTGGAAAAAATATTTGTAAAAAATATACATATATATATATATATATATATATATATATATATATATATATATGTGTATATATGTATATGTATGTATGTATTAATAACAGGCATTCGCGTTTTCATAAACCATGCCATAATTCTGAAGGAATTTGGCAGTAGGCTCAGAATAAACTCGACATGCTCTAAATGAAGTGATATTGTGGGATTAGGCAAGCTACCAAAACCTTTTTGGGTGTTGAACACAAACGCAAGTCAGTTAACCTATAATAATAGTTTCTTAGAATGAGTTTTTGTTAAAATAAAAATGGAACTGTAGTGTATTTATATACACGTGTACAAACACAAAACCTGATTTTCTTATATTTATCTATTCATCCTTTGAATTGAAAGATAATCCGTCAATTACATTTTGTTGTTCCTTTTCTGATTTGTTAATCTGCGCATACGCTGCTTTTTCCCCCCTATAAATAGAGGCCGAAATAATACCGAGTTCGTGTAGTTTGTTCAATTCATATTTCAATGACAATGAGACGGGAAGGACCAGGTATACAGGCCGGTCTTGGTTGTCAAGCGCACTACTCCCTTCTGTTTCTCCCCTCGGGTTTATTTTAACACTAATGTACTAAATCTTCCCCCATTTGTTATGGTATCGAGTCGCTCTCGCGCTTTTCAAATGCATCTCTCCCAGTGAAAGGCCATAACACTACTTACACAACAAATGGACGCATTACGGGTGATTACTGTTTCGCCCCACTAATGGCTCCACATTCAAGCGCAGAGCTAGATGGGCCCCATACAACGTGATGGTCAAGGCCGTTTGGGATAACAATGGCACATATGAAAGCTTAAACACTGGATGACATTAAATAGCTCAGAGAAATGTAAACTAGAAGAAAACCTGACAACGCATTTAGGACTAATAAAAGTAAATAAGCGGCCTGTTCTACAGGACTACAACAATATCATTACAGGTACACAACACAGGTGTTTCGAAACGGTGTTGTTTGGGTTTTAATCTTTTAGGAATCTAGTGCATATTTTACGTTTTTTTTTTTTTTTTTGTTTAAAGAAATTAATGTATGTTTAAGATTTTAATTAATGTGCTTTTTAGAATATGTCACCTAATTAACTAATAAAATATATATATTTTAAACGCTCAATTTATTAAATCGTTATTAACAGCACATTTAAATTATCGTGGCTATTTTATCTATCAATTTAAAGGTTAACTGAATTTATAATAAATCTATTTGCTGGGATTTTATATTTCCGGATAAATGTGGGGAAAAAAAACATTAGTAGGCTAATCAAGGTTCAAATGCATAGTAATAATGCGCAAAATAATAACGTGTTATCGAGTATAATAAACAATTACTTCACAAAGAGATATTTTTTCCTACAATCATGTGCACAAAGATCTTGAAGAAGAATTCTCACGCCGAAAGCGTGTGAATACAAAAAGCAATGAATGGCTCAGCAATCAAAAGCTATTAATGAACGACGGAGGATCAAAGGTTTACAGTACATTAGACATTTTAGGCAGGTTAATCCACAAAATGAGCCTCATCCACATAAGAGGAAAACAAGGGTAGGTAAATCCTACATGACACATTCTTCAAAATGAGGATTAGTCCAGAAGTTTGACGAGGTGAGGCAGCCCAAATGCAAGCAGCTTCTTACCTGAAAAAGTCAATTTTGCAATAGAGCTTTCCATCCCTGGAGAAACATTTTTCGGTCAGGTTGCAGTTACACTCGCAGCACTGGACACACTTGGCGTGCCATGCGCGGTCGAGAACGTTTAAGAGGAACCGATCGAGAATGGGCCTCTCGCACCCCGCGCAGTGCACCATCATTCCGCCCTGGAGGGGACCGAGAGCCGACCTTCCCAAACGGGCACCGCGCCTCGGATTGGGGCCACACGAATCGGTGCGGAGCAACGTCTTGGCTTCTTGAAGAGGGAGGCAACAGCAGAGCAAACGTTCCGTCTTGAGAATGAGTCTCCACCACGCCTAGAGGTAAACACTCCCGGCGTGATTGTTATGCATTATAGTACCTGTCGGCATCCAGAAATCCACTGAATCGCAAAAAATAAATATATTCAATTTCTTCTCCAAGTTTTCCTCCTGGTTTTGTTTTGTGCTCTTGATCCACCTGCTTGTGTCCACTCACCTCACCGACACTTTTTTGCATCACTCTGTTCCAGTTCGCGGGAGCCTCTCGCATCCGTATTCAGATTTGATGACGTTTTGCTTGTACTTACACCGCGGCGGCCAATCAGGGACAGGTTGCCATGGCAACGGGTTTAAATATTGGTACACTCAGATTGCTTCCAAAGTTCTACCTTGGGTTTGGTAAAACGTCTATAAAGGCTGATGGTAGTAAACCTAATTATTTCATCGACGTGCTATTTTTTCTTTCTACCGAATTTGGACTCCGAATCAGAAAATGTGCATATGTCTATTTAGTTGGAAGGCTTGCGTTTTTGGCCTCACTAGACCTGGATCCTGGACAGCACATTTGGACTGCAAAACGCTGTTCGATTTTTTTCATTTGAGATTATTTTTATTAAGTCGATAATGACTCTTTTTCTGTGCAATTAATGCAGCATTTGCGAATGAAAATCTAGTGGCTACCACAAGGTAATTAATTGTTAGAAACGTCGATAAATATATATAGGCATTTATAGACTAAGTTTGTACTTTTTTTTTTAAAGATAAGTGTAGAAAATCCAAATAGCCATCACTGCGTCTTAATTCTAAAGGAGTGATCTGTGCGCGCGGTGGGGGATCCCGTTCTTTTCTCATGCATAAAGCTATTTACAGGGAAATGCACTGGATTAAGATACTGGCTCGCATCAATAGCGAGTACCGGATCGCCCAGCGGTTTGACAAAGTAGCCACAAATCGAAGGGATTTTAAATATTTACCCAGGTAATCATTTTGTTAGCTGTGGAAATGCAAACATTACGTTCACTCTAATTTATTCTAGTGAATTAGAGACTGAACTTACAATCTTTATCTGCGTGGAAATTACTTTAATATTATATATTATTAAAATTTAAACCTTTTATTTTTTTAACAAGTATTCTGGTGTATGTATATCCACACGAAATTGCCAAGATTTAATTTAAATTTTCAATTGAAAATAACACAACTAAAATATCACCGTACGATTTTAATTATTATTGTTAGCCAATGATATTTTACCCTCATTTCCTTATGCATTAGCAGTGCGGTAATATCATTATTGTCAGAGAGCTGTGTTTTCACGGATTCTGAAAGCCACAGGCATGTCTGATCACTGGAATAAATCCGGATCAGGCCACCCGTGGTCTGTCTACCTGCTTCCCTCTCTCCATGTAAACAATAGCACGTAGTTTACAGTTGTGTTAGTGTTTCGGATTAGAAAGCGACCGCAAACATTGTTTAATAACATTTATGCCTGGGACTATTTAAAACGACAAAAATAAATATAATAATAACATCAATAATAAAAAAATAAAATTAAAATCCATTATTATTATAATTATTATTTTTGTAAACTTACGCAAAATACCTAAAAAAAAATCTAAAATGGTTGAATAAAGATCTATTCTATCTATTCTATCTATCTATCTATCTATCTGTCTGTCTATCTATCTATCTATCTATCTATCTGATCATCCCTTAAAATTAATAATCCGTTTACAACATGGAGGGCTTAAGCAGTAACTAAATAGCGTTTGGTAATATTTGGAGTCAGGGGATGCCGGTGGGCTGCATGCTGGAGAAAAGGAGAGCCAAGGGCGAGTTTCGGGACCCCCGCTGTTCTTGGCAGGCAACAACGGCAGCGAGTTTGGCTTCGCTTACATTTCTAATCCCTTCGCGATGCACGCTATTTATTTTCTCGCTAAGTATTGTTTTGTTGACTTCCCATTTAAGAAATCCTCAGTTTTCCCCCTGACGTTACCCTCCGCGAATAAGCAAATATGAGTGAAATGCACGCCTGGGCTACTTCCAGTCATTTGCATATTTTTAAATAGCTAAATGCTAAAATTAAAGGTGCCATCTGTTTACAATCGCCCTGACAGAAGAGCCATTAACAGGCTGGCCTAACCTTGTCGAGTCTTTTTGGTTAAATAGCGAATCAGCCCACAGCTTGAGTTGTGCGTACACACATATGCACCCAAAACTATGTGAATGCGAAAGTACAGACACGCAACGACTCATTAAAAAGCTGCTTTTAAATGAGACAGAACCTTCCCACTTGCATCATTTGATGCATGGGAAAGCTAACATTTGCGACTGGAAACGGTTATTGAGAGCCCATTCTTCTACGTCTAATCAATAGGCTACAGTGCTATGAAGCTCTGGAGAAAAGGCCTAAGGTCTGCAATACAAACAAACGCTAGTGGAACGCGCAGAGGCACCTGTGCATATACAGGAACTGTCCAGGGTGCTGAAAGCAGCGGGGGAGATTTGTGCTTTAAGTGACTAATACGTCCCAGTCAGTGTGTGAATTATACAATGACTTCCAGGAGGGATGGATATTATAAAATAATTTCGATATTTTAAAATCATTTAGCTTAACTTAAATCATTTTTTGCTTAAGGGTAGGCTAATTTTCAGAGCGCAAATATGTTCGTCTCACAAGGTACTATAATTTAGAGCACTAGCATTTAATTATTATTTTTTTAAATATATAGGATATGTGTACTTTTGTAATAATGAATGGTGCACTGTTGCTATAGCTATCTATGGGAATGAGGCTTACATAAATGGAATACGCGTTCCTAGAATTTACTTTAGAATTTATTTTCTTCGTAGAAAATGTGTGATTCATATTTGATTATTATATACTTATGACATATATGAACACAAGTAGGCTGTTATGATCCAATATAATTACGTATTAACATAGCCACTCTCCTAAACATCTGGTAAGCCGTTCATTCAGTCCTCACACCTGAATCATTTAACACCAGGCGCCAACTTGAGGAAAAATAGTGATTATGGATTATTCAATGAGTGGATAGTGATTTTTGTATTTACTTCTCTCTCTTCTTACGTTCAACTTTACATTAACTTCACTCATTAAAAGTTGAGAGGCAGAGGCAGAAAACTTGACACTGTTCAGTTCAGTGTCAACGTAATTACATTAAATCATCAGTATTTTGTTTACATGAACTCTACAAACTTTGCTGGCGATGCACATGCATTACTATAAAAGAACAACTGAAATATTTAATGCATTTACACTTGGTAAATCCAACAAGCTTGGTAAAACTCCATATACTGAAAGACTAGAGCAATATGTGACTCAATTAAAGGCAAATGTCCTTATTATATCGGTCTCAAAGGCTTTGGGTGTCTATCAAAGATATCACACAAGTGTGATCTCTCTCGAGTTTTGCATAAATAGGGAATGAATACATGCATAGTAGATAAAACGACTCAGTGTTCTTTGCGTAATTTACAGACAGAAGTGTTTAGAGAGCCTAATTTGCGCACGCTTTATTTAGTGGACGTTTCCACATATACACACAAAGTATTAGCATAAAAAAAAAAACACACAGAAGAGAAAGAGAGAGAAAAATACACAGACGCAAATACACCTATTTCTCAGAATGTATAAAAACTCTTACAAATAGAATAGTTTATTGTTAGCGTATATGGTTCCACGAAATAAAGGTTCTTTATTGACATCAATGATTCCATGAAAAACATCTATCATCCGCAGAATCTTTCCATTCCACAAATGGTTGTTTATGGTTCTTTAGGTAAATATATTGCTCTTCACTCTAAGGCTGGGCAGTGTGACCAACTGCTTTCGCAGTTTATCACGTTTTCCCCTGACTGTGTCTTTATGTCCATCTGAATGCATGAAAGAGTTCAGATCCAAACAAACATGCTACATGTAGCATAAGCCATTTTTGATGGAAAGTAGATTTTTTAACTTCAAAATCTGAAGCAAAACCAGAATGGTCTGACCAGCTTCTTGAAATTATGCTATAAAACATGCCTGCGCGAAACAAAAACAGCAAACTGAGAACGCACATTCACTTTGTGACAGCAGGTGGCGCTTATGGAACAGCAGCTATACAACGTTTTCTTGGTAACACTGTACGCTGCTTCTAAATACTACATTAATATGTATTATAATGAGGTAAGATGAAAAGAAAATACCATCTAAACTTTTTTTTGAAGACAGTCCTCAGAGATACTTTTATATAAACCCCCATCTCTAATTAAATCTGAAAGGATTTTCTTCCAATATTTTCCATATGGTAAAGTGAGTCTTACACTTAGGCTTACTTCCGCATTGAAAACAAAGGTGGATAGTTGATTTATTTGCAGTTAAAAAATTAGTTGTGTGTTATTAATAGTTCTAGTAGTTCACCAACCATTGGTCAGAAGTGTGTGCAGTTGTCGGTGCCGATAGCCTCGTGGTTAGCGCGCCGACATTTAGCGCCGTTGCGCTGCGGGCGTCCCGAGTTCGAATCCCGGCTGTCCCGATCCCACTCCCTTCTCTCTCTCCCACTTTTCTCAGCATGTTTTCTACGCCGTTCCACAATCCACCAAGTCCACCGCACACACAGGCAGGCAGGCAGACAGACACACTCTCGGCCCAAAGTGCCATTAGTCTTGAAAGGTAGGAGAAGGGAGAAGAGGTGAACAGGCATCTCAAGCATTCCGATTTGCGCCCCCCCCTCCCACACATCCCTCCGCCTCCCGTATCCATCCACCAAAGGGGTACATGACTCCCCAGGGCTGAGGCAGCATGGCTGGGGTAGGCCTGGAGGGGGCTGCGAGCTGGGATGC
Source organism: Labeo catla (assembly GCA_012976165.1). Taxonomy (NCBI): domain Eukaryota; kingdom Metazoa; phylum Chordata; class Actinopteri; order Cypriniformes; family Cyprinidae; genus Labeo; species Labeo catla. Next base: position 36,970 of record VONZ01001415.1, on the reverse strand, counting down.
GGTTGTGGGGGTCGGTCAGTGTGATGGATGGTTGATTGGTAGCTGTCCCAGGGGCCTCCCTCTCTCTCACCTCTGGCGCTGGGAATTAAAAGGCGGTTTGTCTCTAGCGAGTCCTCAGCTGCTGAAAGCAGCCCGGCAATTTCACAGAGATCAGAGAGGGCATTACTGCTGCCTGTCAGGGGAGCCGCCACACAGCCGGACACCACAGGGTGGGGTTCTACAGGCATGCACATGCGTGCTAATTTTCACATAGAAAAACATGTGAATACATTTGCCGCTGTGTATCTGTGAAGTAAGACTTCTCTGAAGAGCTGATCTGCCTGAGTAGGTGCAGACACACACACACACACACACACACACACACACACACACATATACCCTCACATTCTCACAGGGCCTTTTATCGACAGCCCTGTCCATCTCACTTATCTGTTCTAATCAAAGCTCTCTCCATTAACACCCAAACTACCCTCAGAACACCAGTGTGAGACCCCTGTCCTGATGAGTATAAATACACACAGACATTCACACTTTCAACACTCTCACACCCACTGAAACACCAAGAAACTTATTAACAGCCACCAGACAGTTAGAGTTTGTGGAAACCAGCTGGTCAAACTGCAACTGAGCTGTCAGTTACCGCCATGACTATGGGTAACAGTTTGTACACTACCAGTCAAAAGTTTTTGAACAGTAGGATTTTGAATGTTTTTTAAAGAAGAGTTTCTGCTCACCAAGCCTGCATTTATTTGATCCAAAGTACAGCAAAAACAGTAAAATTTTGGATTATTTTTTACTATTTAAAACAACTGCTTTCTAATTGAATATATTTTAAAATGTAATTTACTACTGTGATCAAAGCTAAATTTTCAGCATCATTACTACATTCTTCACTGTCATGTGATCCTTCAGAAATCATTCTAATATGCTGATTTGCTGTTCAAGAAACATTTTTATGTTTATTATTATTATCAGTATTTAAAACAGTTGAGCACAATTTTTTCAGGATTCTTGGTGAATAGAAAGATATAAAGATCAGCATTTATCTGAAATAAAAAGCTTTTGTAACATTATACACTATACCATTCAAATGCTAGTATTTATTTATTTATTTTTTTAAGGAAAGAAAGTATAGAAATTGATGCTTTTATTTAGCAAGGATGCTTTAAATTGATCAAAAGTGATGAGCTGTTTTTCTGAACTCTCTATTCATCAAAGAAACCTGAAAAGATTCTACTCAGTTGTTTCCAACATAATAATAATAATAAATGTTATTTGAGCACCAAATCAGAATATTAGAATGATTTCTGAATGATCATGTGACTGGAGTAATGATGCTAAAAATTCACGTCACACAATCCTTCAGAAATCATTCTAATATGCTGATTTGGTGCTCAGGAAACATTTCTCATAAAAGTTGAGTACAGTTATGCTGCTTAATATTTTTGTGAAAAGCATTTTTTTCAGAATTCTGATTAATCGTTTCTAAAGATTATGAATGTTTGTAATGTCCTTTTTTTTTATCAATTTAATGCACCCTTGCTGAATAAAAAAGTATTTCTTAAAGAACCTTACTTATAGCAAATGCTTGAACAGTAGTGTGTTATCTAAACCAATGCATATGATTGTGAAGTGTAGTTCTAGTTGCATGAAAGCTGTGTGTGTTTGTGTGTTTATAGAAGTATTTGAATTGCACGCCTGCAGGATGTGTTTGTCTGTGTGTGTATAGGGTACAGACCCTGTCACTGAGGCATGATGAGAGAGATTACCTGCAGCCTTTGGTCCATCTTAATGAGGTAATGAGTGGAGAGGAGGGGGGCACTCTGCCTCTGCCCTCATATACTCCATTAATCAGAGCAGGTTGGGGGGGTCAGACACCACGGCCAGAGCCCCAACCCACCCCCATAACACACTAATGGACTGACTGAAGGTGCATTTAGTTAAATGGCTCTGACTGCTTAACATGATGGAGAGGAGCAGGGTGAGAGACAGAGGAAGAGGATGGCAGGATGACATACAGAGAGGGAATAAGAGGAGTGAGATGATGGGAAAAAAAAATCAACAACTGCAAATCAAAAATAACGACAAGAAGAAAATGACACCTGCTAAGATCTGTTCTGTAAAATATGAGTTAAAATTACATGCAATTAAAGTTACATTTTAATGTGGGAGGAACAATGAGCCACTTAGCTGAACTTCAGCTTCTTGGGTTTGGTAGAAGTTAGCTGAATAATATATTTTTAACAAACACATTTTTTCCTTCACAAAATTGATCAGAAATCAAAGAATCATCAGTGGACCCCTTGCAATTTGCCACCCACAGACGACTATTTTAAATGCTTTCATCTTATAAATTTACATGTCATATAGATAGAAAAGCACTTGGTGTTTTAAACTGTTGACAACTTTACATAAATACTTTTCATATGAACACTTAATGCATCATCTAGCTGCAATGAACCTCTTTGTCCACTGATGACTATTCAAACATGTCAGTGTATTCTGACAAATACTAACTTTTTTTCCTTTTAGAAAGCAACATTAAAGTGCTAATGTATAATATATATATATATATATATATACTATATATTTTCTTCTACTAACTATTGAAACCCAGTAATATATATAAAATCATAATTTAGTGGTTCTTGCAATTGGTAGGTGGCTATCCCAAACTCTAACCTGTAAATTTTTACTTGAAAATTGAAATAATTTTTGCGTTTTATTCCATTGTTGTTTAATTAATGTCACTACCGAATATAAATTTTCTATAATTAAACATACTTTTCTTGGGAGTTATTCCATAACATTTAGTTTTTATGTGTACAACTGTCCATAATATTGTCACTACCGTAACAGTCATAGTGACAAATTTGGGGGGAAGACAATTATTCCAAAATTTTCTGAAAATACAAAATGAGAATTAACCACACAATTACTAGAAATGTATACCTTCAATATTATACAATTTGCATATAAACAAAATTTGTTGAAAAAAAAAACATTTTCTCAAGAGTTTCCAACTCTTTGAACTATAATAATACAATAACAATCCAATCAAGAAAATATCCAGGTTATTCCTCCACATCATTTACTTGATCTACCAATCATTATTTACAGAACAGGGCTTTTGCATAAACAACTGAAAATTGATATATAAATCATAAATTATGAAAAGCAGGCAATGCTTACAGAGAAGGAAAGACGGAATGAGGATAGATAAGAGGACAAAAAGAAGGGCATAGGGAGCGGCGGCAGATTGATGGAAGGAACGAAGGATGGAAATGAGCAAGAAAACAAGAGCAAGAAAGAAACTGAATCAGAAAAGAGGGCAAAAAATGTTTGAGGTATGTGTGAAAAGGACGACAGTGAGTCAGATACAGAGAGGGAGGAAGAAAGAGCTTGTGAGGGGAGGAATAATCTGAGCTCTGTATGTGTGGTTGTGCCCTGTTCTCCCCTGGCTGGCCGCCCCAGCAGCCACTTGAATTAGCAGCCGAGGATTATGGGGGAGAGGCTCATTAATGGGGCAGACAAACAGCAGCCAGTGTGAATATTTGCACCCAGAAATTGAAAAGATTAAGTCCTATTTGACAATGACTGGCAGGCTCTACGCTCGGAGAGAAGCTACTGTTAAATATTCATATGCTGCCCGCAAGGCTGTCTGTGCATGAGCGTGTGCGTGTCCTTCTCAATCCATGCAGAAATGTGCGTATATATCTCAGAAAAAGTGTGTGTGTGTGTGTGTGAGGGGGGTCTTTCTTAGTACATGTTTGAGATGTTTGAGAGTGCAGTGCATTTGTGTGCAAATGTCTGTACTTTTGTTAATACAAATCCTTGAAAATTCTGGGCGTATGGAAGGTGAGGAAAATGAGAGCTCAAGTTCAGCCATTTTCTAGCCTTTGGTATTATGCATAGTCATATAAAAACAAGCCACCTGCTTTATTTCTCATCATATGCCCTCAGGTCAGTTCGCAAGGACAGTAACGCCACAGCTGACGGGATTCATTCCCCATTTTCAGGCACATTTTTAATAATAAAAACTTTTCAAATCACCTTTGACATGGTCACAGACTAAAATCTAGCCTTGGGTTTTGAAAATAAATAAATAAATAAATACAAATTCCTGGCACTACTGTGCCAAGCTCTGTATTGTCTGCAAAATGTGATGAAATGTGAAATATGTTTTCTAAAGCACATTATTCATAACGAATCAGCAGCTCCATTCTCAGTCTTAAATAAGGGTAATATTTCATCAATAAATGGAGATTGTTTGTTTTTCAACCAAGAACTGGTATGCCAGGTGCTTTTGCATCCATTCAGGGCTAATTCTAGATCTTCTTTAAGACTTCATGTCATTTTTAACAGTGTAGTGACAAGAGTCACTGATTTTGATTTTCGCTTGATATGCTATTTGTCCTGTTATGTTACATGTGTATTCATTGGTTAGTCCATGTGCCCACCTACATAGGATGGTGATTAATGACATGCCCTTTAGGTGTCTGGTTAATGCCAACCCCCCACTGGCACTTCCCTTTAAATGGCAAACTCATGACATAAAGAGGGAGCTAATCTGACAACTTCAATTAATCTATTGATCCTTTTTTAGGTCTAATATCACCCCAAAAAGCATTATCCGTGAATGAAGACGACTTGGTTATTTGGAACAATCTAGAAATAGACAGCACAGTTTGCTGCTACTTTTAAACTAGAAAAAAGCAAGATGCTTGATGGTTCTTTGGTTTTTCATACTAAAGATAAGGCTTTCTGCACACAAATGTCCGTAAAAGCAAAAAAAGAGAATGTTTTTGGCTGAAAAAATAAGAGAGCATTCAAGAAAGGCGTACTTGCGACATTCATAAATGGGTGTTTCTTCATTCATAAAAATGCATTTTATGAATGGATTTGACTTTCAAATCCAGACCTGCAACATTAAAATATGAAAATAAACCATGAAACTAAGAATTATGTTGTTTAAAACTATAGCTATGTTTCCATCACCCTGTTTTTATGTGCATTTTGAAGTACCGCATCAGAAACGAGTGATGGAAACGGCACAAAAAAGTTTTTACGCTCACTTAAGGTGGTTTTTTACTTTGACTTTGACGAAAAAGGGTTAATGCGAATAATGGGAGTAGAAACACATTTGCCGAATAAATTCCTCCATACGCATCAAAAAAATCATGTGGCTTTGCCTATGGGACAGCAAAACCCGTCTATCCAGTGAACCGATCTCGTTTGACAGCATCTGAAATGTTGTTATGGTCATTCTGAAATGCCTGAGCAAAGTCTATCGTCAAAGCGTTTCTGTATAATTGCCTCCCAGAACTGTCTTACACGACTGCGTTACCAAACAGCAGGCATCCACCTCCAAAAGAAATTATCACATTTATTGTGTCTCGTCTGCTCACTCTGAGGCGCAAGCAATTTATTATACATGAAAGTTACTATATTCAGTGGTTTGTCCTACTTTGCTTAATAATATATAGTGTCAGTTTATCAGGAAGTGACGATTTCGTTTTCTTTAACTTGTTGGATGGATTATTTGCAAATATTTTTTGCGATATTCCAATTTTTGTGCATAAGTTAAATTTGCAACTTTGAATGGAAACCCTATGATGATTTCGAAAGAGTAAAATAAATTAAAAATGTTTGAAAATGTACCATGTAAAAATGATTTATTTTAAAGGGATAGTTTCCCCAAAAAGGACAATTCTGTCATTAATTACTCACCCTCATGTCGTTTCAAACCCGTACGACCTTCGTTCATCTTCGTAACACAAATTTAAGATATTTTTGATGAAATCTGAGAGCTTTCTGGCCCTGCTTAGACAGCCCACAACTGAAATGTTTAGGGCCCAGAATAGTATTAAGGACATCATTAAAATAGTCCATGTGACATCAGTGGTTCAACTGTATTGTTATAAAGCTATGAGAATACTTTGTGTGTGCAAAGAAAACAAAAAGAACCACTTTATGCAACAATTTCTTCTGTTCTGTGTCCGTCTCTCTCAGTTGTGCATCGTCTGTGTATTCTGGTTCGAATAAGTAAGACTGGGCAAAAAATTGCAAGTCATCCTCTGTCGAAATCTTCAGACATGTTTACAAAGACTTTTTTGCATCTGCAAAGCCAGCGAGGACTGACACGGAAGAAATTTATTTAGAAAATTATTTTTGTTTTCTTTGTGCACAAAAAGTATTCTTGTAGCTTCGTAACATTACGGTTGAACTACTGATGTCACATGGACTATTTTAATGATGTCCTTACTACCTTTCTGGGCCTTGAACGTGTTAGAATTTTATCAAAAATATCTTAATTTGTGTTCCGAAGATGAACGAAGGTCTTATAGGTTTGGAACGACATAAGGGTGAGTATTTAATGACAGAATTTTCATTTTTGGGTGAATTATTCCTTAAACTGTTTCTTCAATCAGCATTTTAATCAATAAATTAAGTTTTAGCAAAAGTTAGAAAAACCTGGTTAGACAACAGTGTTTATAAGGAGAAAGCTGGGTTCACTTTATTTTGATGATCCTCTTTAGAAATACATTGGACTACAAGTAACTTTGCATCTGCAGTACATGCCAACTAACTCTCACATAAATATCAGTTAGTATACTGTTGGGTTAGGGTCAGTATCATAAGTTGATATGTACTTGCAAAATCACTTATCAGTAGAATGTCTGTTGAGTGTTACTGCATGCTGTAGATGAAACATAAGGCATGTGATGTGTGGAAAAAATATGATTTTTTGCAATCAACTTGCAATTTTGTTAAAGGGGTGCTATTATGCTTTTTCACTTTTTGAACTTTAGTCAGAGTGTGGTGTGTATCTTTGGCCATAAAAAAGATCTACAAAGTTACAAATCTTAAAGTCTACTCCAAAAGGAGATACTTCATTTTTCAAAAATCCCTTATTCAAGAACTACAACGAACGGCTCCTTTGGACTACAGTGTTTGTTTTCCACTCATAATGATGTCACAACGCGGTCCATTGTAATATCATTAAATTAAATCCCGCCCATGGAAATTCTAATTGTTGGAGGGAGGGTAGGGACAAGGTGGGGGATTAGCCTAACTTTAGCGATGCAGCACGGAGAACCGCTTCAACGAGCCGCAGCACAGCGGGTATAAACACAAGCACTGAGTAGAGTGGCCGCTTCAGAGCTGTAACGTGCCGCAGACGTGTGCAGTACAGGGGGTCGAAACACATGCCGTGGCTGCGATCTACTCCGGTTGCTGCGTCGGAGCTGTAACAACCACAGACGTGTGCAGTGTGTGGTAAGAGATTTATTCATCATACAGTGTAGATAGCGTCACTTATAACGCAAGTGCTTTTTAAAATGCATAAACTTGCACTAGAATCAGCTAGGCTGATCAGTGATTATGTTTTTTGATAATGTTAGGCTGCTGGAGCTGGTTTCGGGCATTGAAACTAAGTATGTAAATAATTAAATACATTAGCACGATAATATCATGCATTGGCGATCTCGCAGGCTGATGATAGGACCCAACACTACTGTAGTGTATTATTTACTCACCCTCCATGCATCCTAGGTGTATATGACTTCCTTCTTTCAGACGAGTGCAATCAGAGTTAATATTAAAATTTACCCTGGCACTCCCAAGCTTTAGAATGGCATAGACGGGTGTTTCTCCTCATCAGTCCAAAACAAGTCCAATAATATCCATCTATGCATAATAAAAAACTGCCTTACACGGCTCCGGGGGTTAATAAAGGACTCGATGCATTTTTGTAAGAAAAATATCCATATTTAAAACGTAAGAATCACTTCAATCTAGCTTGCGCTAACAGTTGTACACGGAACTTGCTTCTCTGACAAGGGGCGTGGCAGTACTGAAACACCGTCTAGGCTGTTCGCCAATCACAACGCAGTGGGACAGCTAACCAATCACAACACATTTTGTTTTTCGGAAGGCGGGCCTTCATTAAACCCGGAACTAATCGAGTCTTATGTGCCAGGCTGGGAGAAATGTATTGTAATAACGTAAATTATGTTAAAAAGTAATGCGTTTTTTGAACCACCAAGCATGAAAGCATGTTCTAGTGCACCCTTAAAACAAAATCAAGACTTTGTAAAAGAGCATAATAGGACCCCTTTAAAATTATGCAAAATGTCTGAAAATATAATTTAATTGTGTGTAACTAGGATACATTAAATCCTAGCTATGAATTAGCCTAAGAAAAAGGAGTCTGCAATTTTATTCCTAAAATGTGGTTCTGCAGAATGTTATCAAATTCTCAAGAATTTTTTTTTTAAAAAAGAGCACACACACAAAAGACTACATTTTTCTGTGATTTTTTTTTTTTTTTGCCACTGGTAGTGGATGAATGAAACTAGTGTGAGTGAACGGAGTGTGTGTTTTTGTAAAGGTCCACAAGGCCCATAGTTGAAGACATTCACACACCAAATACTACAATGCACTATAATCACAGCACTGTGTGTATGCTGTGAGCACACCAGAGCGCAGCGTGAAGCCACTCTGACACCCCGTCGATCAGCCTGCCGTGAAGCTGCCTAGCTGGAGATCACCTCCAGCGAACGCTCGGCAAATACAGGAGCAATTCATTTCCTTGACGGGACTGGATTCTTCAGACCTGACAAAGCTATTTACCTAGCGCGCCCCAGTGCTAGCCCATGCTAGCGCTAATGTTTTCCCTTCTGCAGAGGATCAATATCTTTGGAAGTGTACAAACAGCAGTCCCTCGGTGGAACAGATCCTGATGTGAACGGCTAACAGACCGGCGGAGATGGCTGACAGCAGCTCAGCGCTGAAAAACCAACAGCAGAGAAATCAAATCAACAGCACATGCTAATGGGCCTCAGACTGAATCAACATTAGTGAGCTGTCAAAAACACTACCGCTCCAAGCGCTAATCAAGGCCAAATTAGACAGAATCAACACAGTCCAAGATCACACAGACTATATCAACAAGTTGTGTAAATCCACAAATACGGAGATTGGCAGTGTGATTTTAAAATGACTGAAGCAACAGAATTACGGAAGATCTGAGCTCATGTTTTACTTCATTATCTGATTTTATGAGCATAAGTAACAAAAAATGTACGCTTGGAAACAGTTTTTTTATTTTCTGTGTGAAATGATACCAGCATTGCTCTATGCTGACATCGCAGGGGCGGAGCTAGGGTTGGCCACCCCACTCACAACTACTGCCTCAGTCTCTTTTTTCTTGACAAGAAAAGAAGTCTTTACGACTACACCAAATGGGAGACTTTTGAGATGCGCACTCTAACTTCACCTCAGCCCCAGTGCTAGTCAAACAAGCGTGGGAAATGTAGTTGACGAGGGAGCTTCAGTAGAACAACAGTGAACTGCGGTCAGATGAGATGTCAGGCCATGAATTTACCTGTCCAGTCAGCCGTTATACTGTGCTCGTAGCATGCGCACTTCAATTGCACGCACTTCAATTGCACGCACAAATGCGGCGGTGTGCGCTGTAGCCTGTATCATTTCATATTAAAGTGCAAATTAAACAACGAGCATGCGTGTCAGATATGCGTTACGTTCAGCAGCTGCAACTCTTAAAGTAATAGCAGCCAAATAACTTCATAACCCAGCTGCTGTGATGTCTGGTAATCAAAGAACAAAAGAAAAAAAGAGGAAATCAACTTTTGTAGCTTTAACGATTCATCTATATTTAATTTCTGTGTATTTACATTTACATTTAATCATTTAGCAGACGCTTTTATCCAAAGCGACTTACAAATGAGAAGAACAATAGAAGCAATCAGTCCAACAAGAGGGCAACTGTATGCTTGGAAGTGCTGTCCTACTTGCTGAAGTTATTTTTTAAAGTCTAATAAATGTTAAAATTGATAGCTCTCAATTAAACTGTAATGTTGAATGGCTGTAGTCAATAGTTAAATATTATTGAAAAAAAAAACAATTTCAGTAATATTGGTATCAGTGATACTCACCTTCAGTCATAAAAAAATAGTTAACAAATATTAAAAATATACTGTTGTTATGTTGTTTTTTACATTTATTTAAAGATGTGAAATATTGCAATATAAAAATATATTTAAAAACTTTAATGTTAGGTGGGATTAATCGCGATTAACTGTGATTAATCATGAGTAGTTGTGATTAATTTCAGGAAAAAAATGTGTGATTAATCAGAGTGATTAAATTTTTTAATTGATTGACAACACTAATATATATTAGGGCTGTCAGTCGTTTAAAATGATTACATGATGTTTTGATTATTTAATCTAATTAATCGCAAAATAAATTTGACTGAAAATACCCGTGAAAAAGATTATTTAACACTATTTTTGTATTAAATGAGAAAGTATCAGGTAAACTTTACAAATTGTAGCTTTAGAAAGAAATATTTAATTTGATTAGCTTAAAATGTATTACACAAACATTTAGGCTGCAACGGCCTAACATAAACTATGGCACACAAAAGAAGATAATGTGAGAAACATCTCAGTATTTTTTGTTCACAGAGTGAAATTCATGGTAACCAAAATAGCTGTTAACAAATGTCTTCAAAATACCTTCTTTTAAGTTCCACAAAAGAAAGGCTTGAAACGACATGAGGGTGAGTAAATTATGACAAAATTAAATGGGTGAACTATTCCTGTAATGTTTTCATTTTTATTATTATTGTTATTATTTTTAATGAAATTATACTCTAAATTAGAAACGAAATCTGCCAGGTGGTGGCTGTAAATGTCTATTTGACTCGATTTGATTTGTTCAAATGGCTGATTCATTCACGAATGAAGTAAATGACTCTCTTTATGAATGGGCATTTGAATCATTGGTTCACGGGATTCATTCAAAATGTGGATTCATTCAGAAACTAAACACCGCTGTGTTGCTCGGGCACATGCAACAATTCTGCTGTAGCTTCAAAGGTAATATGTTTTCTGCAAAAACTGACCAAAAACACATAATACTATGTTTAAATTATAACACAATATCAAACTTCTAATTTACTGAACTGTTGTATGAAATCACATTTTAGCATGAATTTTTGGGCATAACTGCATTTATGGATTTGTTGCCGTCCTTCATATTTGTCAACTGTATGAAGTATAATATGATGTACAGGTACAGGTCTAAAAATATTTTAATTGCGTTTTTTCATAACCAATTAACTAAGTTAATAAGTTATATATATATATATATATATATATATATATATATATTAGGGCTGTCAAACGATTAATCACAATTTATCACATACAAAATAAAACTTTGAGTTTGCCTATTATATGTGTGTGTACTGCGTAATTATTATGTATATATAAAAACACATTCATGTATATATTTAAGAAATATTTACAAGTATATGTATTTATTATAATTGTTATATCATTTATATTATATATAAATAAAAATATTGGTACATGATAACATTTCTATATACATTAATATAATGTATGCAATATATACAATTAATTTGTGTGTATTTATATATAGATAATAATTAAAAACAGCACACACACATTTATTAGGTAAACTAAAACTTTTATTTTGTATTTTATTTTGTACGATTAATTGTGATTAATCATTTGACAGCCATAATATATATATATATATATATAGATATATATACACACACATATATATTAATGTAATCACACTACTTTTTGATAACTTTTATATTACTTATGACCCATCTTGGTCATAAGTAATATAAAAGGATTTTGATTTAAATAGGATAATTTTGTACCATATTAATATAAAAATACAAAGTAAAAGAAAATATAAGAGGGATTAGGGACAATCAGTAAATTATGAATAATTTATTGGTGTGGTGTGAATAATATATAGTCAATAAAAAAGTAACAGTAGTCTTGCAGTCTTACATTAAAATTAAAAAGTACTTTTTTTTGGACAAATTTTTGGAATCTGGTGGGTACACAATCTAGATTACATGTAATCATTTACTAGCCAGATCCCTCTCTTTATATATATAAATAAAACCATATTCCAGCGTGCCATTTGCTGTTTAAAAGTTGCAATGCCAAATATATGAATGTTTGATTAATTTCCATATTACAGCATTTTCTTGTCAGACACCATCATACAGAAAAGATTTGTATCCTATCTGTATATATCATGTTATGACCGTTAGTATGTGACCCAAAGGTCAACAACATAACATCAAGAGGAGCACTAAATGCTTTACATGAAGAAAAAAAATAGCTTGTTGAATGATTTGGAATGACAAATATTTTGGAGAGAAACAAGTATGCGTGCATTATGATGGAGTGCATATTTTAAATCTCTTTGTATATACATCCAAAATCTGACAGGTACACTAATTTTTTTTTTTCTTTTTGTATATACATGTGTGTGTGTGTCTTGTGCATGAACAAGGCAAGGTGAGCTTGTGTGTGTGTATGTGTGTGTGCGCAAGGGTGAGTGTGTTTAATCGCCTGCTCTGCTGTGATAATGCTGAAGCCTGTTATCAAGTCCATCTCTGCCTGAGGACTCAGCGGAGGGAGGCACGCTCGCACACACACACACACACACACACACACACACACACACACTGCTCTGCATATCTCTAGCTTACACAGCCCTCTCTCGGTGCGTGGGGACCAGGGGGGCCAAGACAACCGCTGTTCACCATAAACCTCTGACACTCATTCTGTGTCTGTCAGTTTCAGTATTGTGCTTCTCTTAGAAAACACCTGCTTCAATCACCACACCGAACATTATCAAACGGCCTTTACTAACATTTATTAGTCATTCTCTATAAAGGAAGACAATCTGAATGTACTGACCAGCCCCTTTGACCAGACACAACATTTATGTTGTGGCACATCTGTGTTAAAGGTATTTAAAATAAAAATTTTGTCAATCATGGTCCCGATTTTTTTTTTGTTTCTAATTTTAATTGACAAAAATAACATTTTAGTTGACAAGAAAGTGCAAAATTGAAAAAAAAAAAATATATATATATATAGTAATTTAAATATGCTTAAATAATAAAAGGTCAAATTACTGATGATGAAAATAACATTTTAGTTGACAATAAAGTGCAAAATTACAAATATTTAAACATTTTATATATTAGTTTAAACATGTATCAACATTTTTAGTGCTTTGTTAATATCTTTTATTTTTTTTAGCATTTTTAGTATTTTTTCTTTGTAATCAAGAATGCAATGAATTACCATCATGAAGCTCATCTTGCCACAATTATTGTTGACAAAAATGAAAAGACCTTTTAAATAAATAGTTGGGTAATTGATTGATTAAAAAACAACACATTCTTATAGAAATTCATAACTATTTAAAGTTTTGGCTACTTTATATGAATTTGTACAATCAATTACATTTTAGGGAAGAACCTTCATGCTTAGTTTTTTCTAAAAATCAAACATTTTATGGTAATTTAAACATTCTACATGTACATTGTTATTATCTTAGTGTTAACTCTTTCCTTGCCATATTTTAATCAACAGTATGCTTTAATAAAAAACGTCAAATTACTGTTGACGAAAATAACAATTTTAGTTGACAAGAAAGTGCAAAATTAATAAAAAAAGATTCAAATGTTTTATATATTAATTTAACATTTTATAGTAATTTAAACATGTATAAACATTATATATGTACATTACTATCTTACAATTTAATTTTTTCCATGTCATATTTTAATCAACAGTATACTTAAATACGAAAAAAAAAAAACATTTGATGAAAATTACATTTTAGTTGACGAGAAAGTGCAAAATTAATACAAAGATTCAAACATTTTCTAATTTAAACACTGATCAAAATGTACCAAAAACGTTAAAATCTGTTTTGATTTTTATTTTTTGAAAAACTTTAATATCTTATGCTATTTTTTTTTGTCATATTTTAATTAAGAAGTAGGAACAATAAATTACCATCATGAAGCACTTAATTGTCTTAATAGTTGACAAAAATTAAAATTAAAATTTTCATCAGCAATTTCATTGATTAATAAAAAATTCAACACTCTTATAGCAATTCATAACTATTTAGTTTTGCTGAATAAGTGGCAGCTTTATATGAATTTGTACAATCATTTTAAGGGACCTTCATGCTTAGTTTTTTCTAAAAATCAAACATTTTAGTGTCACTTTTTCCTCGCCATATTTTAATCAACAGTATGCTTAAATAAAAAACTTCAAATTACCATTGACAAAAATAACATTTTAGTTGACAAGAAAGTGCAAAATTAATAAAAAAGATTCAAATGTTTTATATATTAATTTAAACATGTATCAAATATTACCAAAAACAAAGATTTTTATTTTTCAAAAACCAATGTTAGTGCTTGTTAATATCTTACGTTTTTTTTTGTCATATTTTAATTAAGAATACAATAAATTACCATCATGAAGCTCATCTTGTCTTAATTGTTGACAAAAATTAAAATAAAAATTTTTTAAAAAATTTTAACTATTTAAAGTTTTGCCGAGTAAGTGGCAATTTTCTATGAATTTGTACAATTAAATAAATTTTAGGGAAGAACCTTCATGCTTATTTTTTTTCTAAAAATCAAACATTTTATGGTAATTTATACATGTATAAACATTTTACTTGTACATTGTTATTATCTTAGTGTTACTTTTTCAAATTACGGTTGACAAAAAATAACATTTTAGTTGACAAGAAAGTGCAAAATTGCAACAAATCAAACATTTTATAGTAATTTAAACATGTATAAACATTATACATATACACTGTTATTTTTTTCCTTGTCACATTTTAATCAACAGCATGCTTAAATACAAAAAATTACCATTGATGGAAAAAAAAATTAGTTAAGAAAGTGCAAAATTAATAAAAAGATTCAAATATTTTATATATTAATTTAAACGTATAAACATTTACCAAAAACGTGACATTTTTTTTCAATTTAAATATTTAAAAAAAAAAAGTTTTTTCTTTGTAGTATTTCAACCAAGAATGCACTAAATTACCATCATGAAGCTCATCTTGTCTTAATTGTTGACAAAAATTAAAATACAATTTTTTGTCAGTAATTTCATTGATAAAAACAACAACGCACTCTTATAGCAATTCATAACTATTTGAAGTTTGCAGAATAAGTGGCAACTTTA
This sequence comes from Labeo catla, assembly GCA_012976165.1. Classification (NCBI taxonomy): domain Eukaryota; kingdom Metazoa; phylum Chordata; class Actinopteri; order Cypriniformes; family Cyprinidae; genus Labeo; species Labeo catla. The sequence continues at coordinate 21,866 of VONZ01001415.1, read as the reverse complement.
TATGAATATGTACAATCGATTACATTTAAGGGGAGGACCTTCATGCTTAGTTTGTTCTAAAAATGATATGCTTCCACAGAATTGATGTATAAATTTGCCATCAGCTCAGTCAATAAATGACAAAACTCTGATTTTTGGCCAAAATGTTTCAACCATGACAAGTGCATACCAGCGGAAGAACGTATTCCACTTGTCACTCCACAGACAGAACAATCATCTCTGATCAAATATTCCTGGAATCCACATCCAAGAGCAGGTAGTTTTGACTGGTGGTAAGAGCGTAGCTAGCATGGGGGTCCAAACTCTCCATTCAACTAATCACCCCCCCACCCAACGTGTACCCAACCCCCCATTCGGGTAATTATTCGTTTTTTCAAATGCAAAGTGCTCAGAGAAAGTGAGATGATTTCTCCTCATCTGCTTAGGAGGCCAAAGAACGCAGGGAGGGAAAGAAAGCCACCCGCAAAAAAGGAGAAGACGGAGAGACGCGCGAAAGAAATGACTTTCTCCTTCATACGGCGGAGGTCTTTGAAGTCGACCGCGACGGAGGGGAGCGGGAGGGGAAACGAAGAAAAAAAAAACCGAGGGAAGATCGTGTTAACGAGATGGCCTCTAAACATGAATTAAATGGTGGGAGAAAAGAAACACGATCAAACCTCTCCTACTTAGGCTGCTTACAAACCCCTTTCAGTGCCCATGAGGTGTTTCAAAGCCTGGATTCCTGGCCAGCGCTTCTTAAAGGAGCACGGTGTTCAAGAGGCCGAGTTTTAGGGAGGGCGGGTGATAGACTATAGACATACATCATAGGCCCTGAATGGGGAGGTCAGGGACTTACGCGTTGACACCAGGTCAGAAGTGCTAAAGGATTACAAGCTCACTAAGCCCACAGGATCCCTTGTTTTCACTGCTTCTCTCTGTTTGTTGTTTTGTTGCGCCGCAGACGTGGGGAAGAAAGGAGAGAGTGGACCGACGGACGGGAATTAGTGTAAAAGCCTGCGGAGGAGAATGGCATCTCATTCACACCTCTTGTTGGCTGTTTTCGAGGCCCCCCAAAACAGCCCTCCCATCCCTTGTTGCTGTGAAAGCACGTTAGGTTGGCTTTGTGCAGACAAAAGGAGACACCCCTCCCTGCTCTCTGGACCCCGCAGGAGCAACAAGAGGATTTGGCACGGCACGCTAAACCCTGAGCCGCTCTCACTTTGATTGGCTTCGGTAGGAGAGCTCCCTCTCTCTTTGTTGATTAATCAAGAGATTTTCCAACTCTCTTTCTCTCTCTTAAACTCTATTTCTCTCAAACTCCCTCCCCACCCAGTCTCTCTATCGCTCTCTCTTTCTTCGTCTCCGACAGCTTTGAAGGTATTTGGGTTCTATGACATCATGTTTGAGGGAAGTTGTGCGCCCATCAGTGTCGCTTTTTATACAAATCGAAATTTTTATTATCAAGCATTCTAGTTTTAGCAATTTCCATATTCATTCATGGATTTCAAATATCTGTCTGAGGCAACGTTGAAAATCTGAGATTCACGATCTAATTTAAATCTGGAAGTTTTATGATTTTGAAAAATAAACTGTACAGTGAACTCTGACCATTGATCAGGTCAAATGTTCTTTGCTCTCTGGATCATCTCAAATCATGCCGCAGAACATGATCATCAGGTTTTACACAAACATTCTGAAATTCACTCACTTTCAAGTTTTATCTTCAGTTGTTATGTTAGTTTTCACTATAGGTCTCTTAACATATAGCAGCCGGAATTTCATGGTGCATTAAAACATAATTACTTACATTGTGACAGATACCAACCAAGTCATATCTTTGTCATTACCGAGCGCATCATATGTGTGTAAATAATTATAAACATTATTTGCTCACATAAAATTCATAATGCTATGCCAGAAGTGGTCTTAAATGATCCAAAAAATAATAAAACAACAAGAAAAATTGTGAGCTGGAGATTTAAAACTAATAAAGAAACTACAATTACAACATTACAAAACTATGTCAAGTGTGTGCAAGGCTTGCTGAGTGTATTAAACATCTCAGCATGATTTCTAGGATTACTTTTTACACTGTTGTGGCAAAGACAGTACTAAGAATAATGAAACTACTGCCTTTTTTAAAACAAAAAAAATATACAGAGGACAGACAAGAGAAGGGAAAAGCGATCAGAAAATGTTGCCTGATTCAAACTCACACTGCCGATACAAATGTGCTGACCGCTATGTCACGACAAAGCCGTGTTCAATTGGAGATACAGTTGAGGTCAAAAGTTTACATACAACTTGCAGAATCTGCAGAATGTTAATTATTTTACCAAAAAGAGGGATCACACATGTGATTGTTTATTTAGCACTGACCTGAATATTAGATATTTTACAGTATAGAAGTATACAGTATACAAAAGACACATTACATATAGATATATTACACACGAGAAAATAATATTTTTATTTATAAAAACAACCCCATTCAAAAGTTCACATATGCTTGATTTTTAATACTGTGTTGTTACCGGAATGATCCACAGCTGTGTTTTTTGTTTTTTTGTTTGCCTGCTGTTCTTCAGAAAAATCCTTCAGGTTCCACAAATTCTTTGGTTTTTCAACATTTTTGTGTATTTGAACCCTTTCCAACAATGACTGTATGACTTTGAGATTCATCTGAGGACAGCTGAGAGACTCATATGCAACTATTACAGAAGGTTCAAACGCTCACTGATGCTACTGAAGCTAAAAGGTTTTTCCTTTCCTTCCGATGCATTAAGAGCCAGGGGTGTAAACTTTTTAATAGAATGAAGACGTGTACATTTTTCTTATTTTGCCTAAATATCATATATTTTTTTCATTTAGTACTGCCCTTCAGAAGCTACAGAATATGCTTGTTATCCAGAAGATAAAATAAGTTAAATTTACCCTGATCTTCAAATTCAAAAAGTTTTCACCCCTTAATGCATCGTGTTTCCTTCTGGAGCATCAGTGAGCATTTGAACATTCTGTAATAGTTGCATATGATGGATCTCAAAATCATACAGTCATTGTTGGAAAGGGTTCAAATACACAAAAATGCTGAAAAACCAAAGAATTTGTGGGACCTGAAGGATAACAGCAGGCAGTTTAACTGTTCACGACAAACAAGGGACTCATGAACATGAACTCAAGAACTATCACTAAACAAATTCAGTATTAAGAATTAAGTGTATGTAAACTTTTGAACTGGGTCATTTTTATGAATTCAACAGTTTTTTTTTTCTCGTGGACTATATGTAAATGTCTTGTATGTGAAATATCTTATTCAGGTCAGTACTAAATAAAAAATAACATGCATTTTGTATTATCCCTCATATTTTGGTAAAACAAATTCCATTTTGCAGATTCTACAAGGTGTATGTAAACTTTTGACCTCGACTGTATCACTTTCCAAGTGTACAGACCAAGCTACTGTAAGGATCACTGCAAATGACCGAATATCCCATGCAATGGACATTCACATCTGGATTGTTCACTGAGCCTTTTTGCCTGTGTGGGTGTTCAAATCGAGGGAGTCAGTGAGAGAAGTGAGAGATGGAGCAAGAGAGATAAACAGAAAAAAGGGGGGTGGTTTTCAACAATAAATCAAGTTCCAGACTAATCTATTTAGCATGCTTTCACCATTATCCTGTCAGTGAAACAGCTAATTAATTAACTGATTCTACAATGAAGAGCTTTTGAATGAGCCCATTTAGGTAATTACTACCAAGAGCTGTTTGGGCGCGTCATTTACTGCAGTCACACGAGCACGCTGGCAGCTGCAATAAAGTCCCTATCCTGTACAATTAGAAAAAATTAAAGATAATATAGGTTATGGGTGTGTAGGTGTGCCTGTGCACATGTTTGTATTTGTGCAATGTGAGTAAGACAGAGAGACTGGCGGTGAGAAGTTGGCAATCAGGAGATGATAATGATAGCACTGCAACTAATTCAACTAGCTAATGAGATACACACACACACACACACACACACATACATATATATATATATAAAGAAATTCCATCTCATAATTGTATTATTTTGTGCAATCTAAACCCTAAACCCTTATAATCTATCTACTTTTTTGCACACAAAAGAAGTTTTTCATAGTGAACCCAAATAAAAGGTTTCAGTACCAGGCTTTTGGTTCCCTACAATAGACAGGACAGGATCAAGACCAGAGATAGGAGGGGGAAGATCAGTGTGAATGAGCTCGAAGTGTGGGAAAGCACATCATCCAACTCTGACAATGCTGACGTTGGTATAAAGAGAACAACACGCTGGACAAAAGAAGATATTTGCACCTGGCTTGGTGTCTGTGGTCAGAGGTTCATCACCTTTGGGTTAAAAGAAAACAGGAGAACAAACTCTCATCAGATCAGCCCCACTTCATCAGTACATCTCAATAATGGCTCAATGAGAGGGCATCCCCCTTCTTTCAGGATGGCTGTCTTCTCGTTATGCCCGGGGCTTCTCTGTTTGTTTGAGCTATGGACGCCAGGCTGAAAGGGCACAAGCACTTTAAAGAAGAGCAAAGAAGGAGATCAAGAGGTAGATGAAAAAAAATATATTGTTATTAAAGACCTAGAAAAACCTGACTTGCATATCTTATACTTACATTAAGTATGTATATATGCACTTTAAAGGAATTTATAACATTCAATACAAATTAAGCTCAATTTTTGGAATTTTAGGCATAATGTTGATTACCACAAAATATGATTTTCAATTAAAAAAAAAAAATCAAGTCAAGCAGTTTCCTCAAATACTTCACAGTAGAAAAGATGTGAGAAGATGATCACAATTTCCATTTGATGCTGATTTTAAGTAGTTATTTCAAAATAAAGGTAAATTGTCATAAACGTGAATATTATGTCTTGTGGTCATCAACAATGCCACAAATGCTGTTAAGTGAACTTAAAGGAATAGTTCACTCAAAAAATTAACATTTGCTGAAAATGTACGCACCCAAGTCTAAGTAGATGAGTTTCTTTCTTCAGACTTGGAGAAATTTAGCATTACATCTAATGGATCCTCTGCAGTGAATGGGTGCCGTCAGAATGAGAGTTCAAAAATTTGATGAAAATACCCAAAATTAATTGACAGTTAACATCTTGTGAAGCAAAAAGCTTGTAAAAATTAATTTTTATCACCGCTTCCAGCTAAAATACAAGTCTTCGATCTATAATATTGCTTTCTCCAGTGAAAACATTGTCTTGTCTGAATCAGGAGAGAAATAAGCATTGTTTACAAGCAAAAACATCCCAAAACACTTTTAAACAAACATTTGATGTAAGAGGAGAACAGGGTTGAACGTTTTCAATGGAGGAAGCGTCTTTATGGATTATGGATTGGTATTTTGGCCAGAACGGACATCTTAAAGTTAAAACGCCTTAATGATGCTTAGTTTCTTAAAAACAGCTTTTCACTTTACAAGTTGTTTATTAATGGACTGGAGTTGTGTCGGTTATTTGTAGCATGAAGGTGAGTAAATTTTCAGCAAATTGTAATTTTTGGTGAACTATTATTTTAACTTATACAATTTCCATTTGATGCTTACTTGTAACGTTAATGTGATTAACATATAAGAGGTCATCAACATATGTCACAAATGCTGTTGAGTGAACTTAATGGAATAGTTCACTCAAAAAATGAAAATCTGCTGAACATTTACTCACCCTCAGCCTAAGTAGATGAGTTTGTTTCTTCAGATTCTGAAAAATTTGTCATTACATAATTTTCTCACCAATGTATTCTCTGCAGTGAATGGGTGCCGTCAGAATGAGTTCAAAAACGTGATAAAAATATCACAATAATCCCAAAGTAACATCTTGTGAAGCAAAAAACTTGTAAAAAATCCACTTCACCACTACTTCTGGCTAAAATACAAGTCTTTTATCTATAATATTGCTTACTTCAGTGAAAAGCTGTCTTGTCTGAATCAGAAGAGAAATAAGCACAAATTAAGCACCGTTTACAAGCAAAAACAGTACAAAACAGTTTCAATGGAGGAAGCGTTATTATGGATTATGGACTGGTATTTTGGCCAGAACTGAAAGTTGAAAGTTAAAATGCCTTGATGATGTATTAGTTTCTTTAAAAAAAAACAGTTTTCAGTCACGTTTTATCGTGTCAAATGAGCCAGTGGTACAAACAGGTGCATGATGGCCCTGGGTGTGTGTGTAGGAAGGGACGACATATAAGTGCGGAGGCGTTGGCGAACAAAGGTGGTCTGAATGGAAAACCGAAGGAAAGGCCATTCTGAGTCCATGAATGTCAGTTTTCACTGACTGCATGTTCACCTCCGGCTTTGTCTCTCCATTTTACAATGCAGGCGGCGCTCAATACCTCTTCACCCGAAGCTTCATCACGAACACTAGCCCTGCTTCTCATGAATGAACCTCTGTCAGGGCCTTTCTTCCAGCCTTCATTCGTTAGCACTGCAAGACATTACAGATTTGGACAGAGTAAGCAAGACAGCAAGAGAGAAAAAGACTACAGGTCTCATGTGAAACCATATTTCACAGTTTATGTTTCCAGACAACACCTGTCACTTCAGCATATACAGGCCAACATCAGCACATGAACATATAAACATGCACACACACACACACACTTCTTTTCTTCACTATCACCCCACACGCACACACTGTACTTATTGCACCTTGTGAAGGACACAAGGGGCCATTAATTACTGGAATGGGCAGTTTTAAATCTGGCAGAAGGACGCAGTGTTGTTCCTGCAGAATGGAACGTAATTAAGGGGAAAGGCCACACGTCAGCGCCGAGCAGTCCGCGGACAATGCTGATGGGGATTTATTACTTCAGCTTGTAGAGAGGGAGAGAGTGCAAGAAACTGTGCTGGGGCAGCAGCCAGGGTCTCACACACACACATACACATCTGGGTGAAATTGAACACAGTCGCACGTATGCGTGTTGATACAAACACATTCGCTTGCATTTAAAAACATACAACTCACTCACATTCTCCAGCACATGCAGAAGGTCACATATTCCCCTCAAGATTTCCTTCGGCTAATTACGTCTTTTCTTTTTTGGAGGAACTGCAAAATTTTTTGACCCTACATGAATAACATTAACCTAAAGAGTTGTGTTTGCTCTTGGATTTTCACACTTTGTGTGCTGACACTTTAAATATTGATTATTAACCACCTGTTATGTTAACATCTTGGTTGAATAACGACAATAAATGTGGGAGGGTGGCAATAAAAATTAGAAATTTACATATTTACATGCTGCATATACAGTTGAAGCCAAAAGTTTACATACGCCTTGCAGAATCTGCAAAATGTTCATTATTTAAGAGGGATAATACAAAATGCATGTTATTTTTTATTTAGTACTGACCTGAATAAGATACATCTTATATAAAAGATGTTTACATATAGTTCACAAGAAAAAATAAGAGTTGAATTTATAAAAATGACCCTCTTCAAAAGTTTACATATACTTGATTCTTAATACTGTGTTCCCACCTGAATAATCCACAGCTGTGTTTTTTTTATGGGTTCATAAATCCCTTGTTTGTCCTGAACAGTTAAACTGATCCCTGTTCTTCAAAAAAATCCTTCAGGTCCCACAAATTCTTTGTTTTTTCAGCATTTTTGTGTATTTAAGCCCTTTCCAACAATGACTGCATGATTTTGAGATCCATCTTTCCACACTGAGGACAACTGAGAGACTCATATGCAACTATTACAGAATGTTCAATCGCTCACTGATGCTCCAGAAGGAAACACGATGCATTAAGAGTTGGGGAGTGAAAACTTTTGAACAGAATGAAGATGTGTACATTTTTTCTTATTTTGCCTAAATATCATATTTTTTGTTCATTTAGTACTGCCCTTCAGAAGCTACAGAAGATACTTACATGTTTCAAAATAAGTTAAACTTACCCTGATCTTCAAATTCTAAAAGTTTTCACCCTCTGGCTCTTAATGCATCGCGTTTCCTTCTGAAGCATCACTGAGCATTTGAACCTTCTCTATGTGAGTTCCTCAGTTGTCCTCAGTGTGAATATAATTAACATTTTGCAGGTTGTGCAAGGTGTATGTAAACTTTTAACTCTAGGTCCTCTACAAAACAGTCTATAGCAAAAGAACGTAATTAAGTGTATATTTACAAATCTGTTAAAGAACAGGCAGTATATTTGATAATTATTTAAATCTCACATTATTGTTTGCAATAAGTTGTTAAATTGCTTCAGAAGCCTTGGAATTATAGCAAAATATAGCCTTGGAAATATAGTCATTTGTAGTGCTTTCTTGCCCTGTCTGAATCTTAACAGATGTGGTTACTATGAATTTTTGTTGTAGGGAGCTGCATAAAGGTTCTTCAAAACACTTTTGTGTCAGTCAGGTTTGAAAAAAGCAATTTTGTATTTTATATAAAATAGATTAAATTGATTTAAAAGAATATTTTAAACAAATATATTGCAATGCAATTAAAATTGAATTTAATCCAAGATGTATTCCATATAAACTTGTTGATAGCCAAGTTAATTTAGTTGTCTAATCAGTATCTGTGGTTTAGTAGATTCATATATTGTCATCAAATGTATGGTAAAGCAAATGCAATATTGTTGTGTAAAAATATTACGTCTACACTGTAAGCATAGCAGCTAAAACCAAACCCAATTCAGTAAATGACTAAACTTATGATGTTGCTTGAACACTGGACTCTTTTCTGTATATTGTTCCTTCATCTTGTCAACAGATGTTTAGTTAGAAAACCCCATGCGTACTAAAGATTTACCTTAAATTCTCAAGATGCTGTGTTATGCATAATGTGTTCGGTTTTTACAGCTCTAATCTAATTACCCGAACAAAGCCCGGAAAACAGCATCCTGCGTCGTCCACCAAGAAACCTTAATTAGCAACATCTGTTTGCCCAAAAGACACCAGGTCAGTTTTCATGTTCCACGGAGCTGCGGATATTTAGGAAGGCCCGAGGAAAGCAGTAAAGGAACTTGCGAACGACGAGGCATATTAACACCCCACTGTTCCTCCCCTGGTGTTTTTTAGACCGTGTTAGCCGCTCAGTGAAAATAACCCCAGAAAAGAAGTTATAAATTGGTAAAGGAGAGGCAAAGAAAGCCACTCGTAGGCTTTTTAATTTCCTTCCCCCTGCCACCTTCTCCAGTAAAGCGTGTTGAAAGCCTGATGACTCAAATTACACCTGGGTAGGGTGTTTTTGGCTATTGTACAAGCTAAGCAATCATCTATATCAGTGCAAAAGAGAACTCGGGGTAACAGAAGGCTTATAGATTGAGAAAGGTTTTTCACGGCTGTCATAATCTCACGCGCATGAGCCGAATTGTTCGTCTTCACAGAGGCGGAACACCTGAGCACCCGTGCGAGACGCGAGACTTTCCAAAGAGTCTGTACAGTGTGGAGAGGGGCCAGGTGTCCCGAACACAACACATTTAGCGAGAGTGATGATTGTGGCTGAGCTTTGAAGGCGCAAAAGCGATGAATTCCACAAACGGAGGCATTTCTCTCCGCTCTGAATGCGGACTTTTATCGACGAGAGGTTGTGAGCGCCTCTGCCAATACACTGCTGTAAAATGAAGTCCCCTCCATTCTCTCGTTCCCTCCCGTCCTCTGAATGGCTTCACCCTTCTTGGGTCTGCGTTCCGCCTCCTTCATCTCTCTCCAGCCATTCCTCTCATTCTGCTATCGGCCCATAAAACACTCCCTCCTCCCTTCGCCGTGCTCTCTCCCTCTCTTGCTCGTGAGATTTGCCTAACAATGGGTGGCTCTGCCCAAGGTCAGATAAGAAGCCACAGTCCAAGAAGCCACAGTCACTGTTTCTTTCATCCGTCTTTTTTTCCCTCTCTCTCTCCCCTCACAGCTTTCAAATTATCTCTGCAGCACATAATAATAATTACTGAGGACGGCGGAGAGGAGATAAGGGAGAAGCGGCGGACGGGAGAGAAGAGGGGAGGGCGAGCGCGCAGAGAAGGAGTGTGAAAAAATACGGCTGCCAGAGAAAGAGAGAGGTTGAAGAATTATTATTGCTAGATGGAATTGGGTGGGTGGGGGGCGCTCAGAGAGAACAACACTGCTAATGTGCCTGTAATGAGCAAATCTCTATTTTTCTTCATATGAAAGAGTGTGATTTTTTTTGATGTATCAATGCCTGTGCCTCGGAAATCTATTATAATATCTGTATAATGCTATTCTCTGGTTAAGTGACATGAAGCCTTTTATTTTCAAGGTTACATCAAGTTTTGATTGTTACACATTTTAAAAGTTTCCAGGTTATAGACATGAAATGAAAAAAGTTTTATTATTAGTATTTTTTCTATAGAAAGGAAGTCTTTCTAAACATGTAACTTTTTACATATCTTGAATTAAGATAATTTTATTTATTTATTTATTTTGCTCATTGGAATTTTTTTCTCATTTTAAGCACAATCGTCAGATTTTCTTTCAATTAGTGTCATTTTAAACCAGGGACACCACAAGTATAACTATTTGGGAAAAAAAAAAAATAAAAAAAAAAATAAAATAATCTTTTTTTTGTAAAGTTGTTATTGCTGTGTGAGCTAAGTCGGTGAGTTTTAGTCCAGTGCGATAACCAGTTTTGGGAAGGTTACTTTGGAAATCTAATCAGTTACAGATTACAAGTTACCCTATTTAAAATGTAATAAGTAGTGTAACTAATTCAATTACTTTAATAAATGTAACCAATTGCATTAATTTGGGATTCGAACACGGGACGCCCGGAGCGCAACGGCACTGTATGTAATCATTTGATTACTTCTTGATTTTTTTTTCTAAACCTTTCTCAAACTGTTAATCATTTTCTAAGGAATTATACTTTTTATGGGAAGTTGCTATACCCTGTGTGAGCAAAGTCAGTAAGTTCTAGTCCAATCATCAGTTCTAGTGTTATAACCAGTGTTGGGAAGGTTACTTTGTAAAGTGTAATTGGTCACAGATTACAAATTATAAAGTAGTGTAACTATTTCAACTACTTTATTAAAGTAATGTAACTTATTACGCTTGATTACTTTTTTGGTTATTTTTCTAAACTGTTAATCATTTTCAAACATTTAAAGAAGGGAGGGTTAACCTTACAGTAGTACTCGACACTGATTAGTCAGAATTTCAAAATACTTCATCACTTGAATTAAGATTATAATAATTTTTTTCTCTTTTCACTTTGAGATCATTCTGAGGTTAAATACTGATTTAAAATCAAAACAAGATACAGTTTAACAGCTATGAAACTGTTTTTGAATTCAATCCTTTGCATAGCTATGACAGGAAACACTGGCATTTAACAATACCCTGGAAAAAATAAAAAATAAAGCACACACAAATCAAATAAGCATGTGTCCTATTGTGCATCCTAAACTCCTGAAACATTGATGCGTCATATTTTAGAGCAGTCAATGCAATTTTGGAAGAAATCAATCAAATCTGTATTTTTTGTGTTTGGAAAATATTCAGATGTAACCTCCCTTTGTAACAGTTAACATTTTAATAAGTAACTACAATTTAATTACACATTTTTTCTCAGTAGCTGTAACAGACACATTAATTCATTAAATTACATTAATTATAGTTACATTAATTTCTGTTACAAATAACTAGTTACTCCCCATCACTGGCAATAAAATTAACTAGCATTTTCAGATAAAAAATGAATACTCAAAATGAATAAAAACAGAATAAGAATAAGAAGCAAACCTGCAATAATGAAGTATGTTAAATGACACAAATATCTTTATGTATTTAATCCCATTTTATTAACCAGTGTTTTTGCTGCTGACCTTCGCTGGCTTTTGGTGTAAAACGGCTTTTACATTTGCCAAAAATATAACTTTTTATATTAAAAACAAGCAAGCCCTGCCCAAATTTAAAAAGTACCGCAAAAGTAATGTAACGCATTACTTTCTACAAAAAATAACCAAGTAACGTAATTAGTTACTTTTTTATGGAGTAACACAATATTGTTATGCATTACTTTTAACTTTCCCAACACTGACTGGCAGTAACATTAACTAGCATTTTTAGGAAAAAAGAAAATCTTCTCTGGGACTGGAACAGGGTTAAAACAAGAACTTAATTTACGACAGAATTTCTAAAATCAAGACTTAATATCTTTGGCAGTTTTCTTTCTTTTATATTTATAAGTATGTTTACAAAAAAAGACAAAACTACAGATTAAGAAAATGATCGTTTGCAATGCAGCACACTCTGTCAAAACACTTAAAACTGAATTACAAATGATCCAGGATTACAGTCATCCATAATATTGTGATATTAAAAAATTCTAAATAAACAAACCTAAATAACTTATCTCTCACTTTAGGAAGTGATTTAAAACCCCAAAGGACTCCACATGGAGATTTAGAGATCATCAAAAAATTTGAAAGAAGCCAAATGTCTCTAGAGGTTTTTACTAAACAATATTTTCCAGTCTAAGTTGCATTGTAAATACCCCCAAATCCCATCCCACACCTCCTTTCTAAACACCGTTTTCCACGCACTTCCGCACCCCTAACCCTTCTGACCCCCATCATGTTATCGGGAAGCAGGCTAAGCCTCCTAATCCCGGGTCCTGTGGTTCCCCACACCACCCAGAGGAGCTTCTATCTGCCTAGCTGAGGTGCTCTGTGCCGGGCTGATACTTGTGGGCTGAGAGGGGGGTCTGGAGATGCCTATCAGAGCCGCTGTACAACAGTCTACAGCACACACACACACAAACGTCACCCCTGACATGGCCATCGGAACAATATTCTGAGGAGGCCTTATCTCTGAACTCAAGCTTCGTTGTCTGGATGACCCATAGTGGACCGATGACAAGGGGGGAGGGGGGATCTGTCTATACCCAGCCCACCTGATTCTCATTGGGTCACCAATCTGCTTTTGGTTAAGGCTCATGCTGGACACTGACTGGGTTTGGATTTGTGTTATTTAGAAATCAGGTGCATGGAAAGCAAAATAACCAAAGGCTTGTACTTGAGTTTGTGCTCTACGATGAGTTGGAAATCATAAAAGATTTTTAGAAATCTCATTAGTGCACAAAACTGAAGTCAAACAACTTGTGGAAGTCACCTTGTGCAAAGACTAATCCACATCGTATTTAGTTCCACCACTGTTTGCTTTAAGCATGAGGAGATCTGGAAAAGTCACAGAAAGATGAAATGCCTAATGCTGAGGACAAACCTTTTTATTATTTCAAAAGTAAGACTGAAATCAAATCAGAGATTCTTTTTCCGCAAGACAGCGTGAGCATAATATGAAGCCCATTCACCCTAACTAACTGCGATGGTCCCTATGAATGTCTCTGTTTTCAAAGAAAAATTCCAGGTTGAATACAGGCAACATAAGCTCCATCAGCAGCATCTCAGGCATGCTGATGATTGTCGCTGAAAATATTTTCAACTTGTCCATCGGTTTCTACAAACAAAAATACTATGCATACTGTAATGCACTGCAAGGATGCACTTACAATAAGAGTCTTCAGGGCATGTTGACCACATGGTTGAAAAGCAAAATCTTTTTGACTTCTTTTTTAAGTGGATGAATTATTTATTTGTGTTTATTATTTTCTCCATGTAAAAATACTTACGGACACCACACATAACTTGTTGGTATCCTTACATGAATTTCGTGGCTGTATATTATAAACATTAATAATGGTGCTGTAGACCTGCTCCAGAGACTTCCATTGTAAATATTACTGTAACCATCTTCTTCCTGTTGGACGAACTGATTATTTTTTGTGGTATATGATAGTACAGTACATAGAACTTGCATTGGATTTAATTTCTATATTTAGATTTCTTTTTTCCTATGTGTGGCTTTTGAAAGCACACCACCTGTTTTCAAAGTTGTAAATTAAAAGGTCCATCTTGCTTGATAAACCAAACGAGTATCATATGAAATATGCAACAAACAGAACAATTAAAAATAGATGAGTAAAGTTTGAAAACAAACTTTGAAGTTGGCTTGAGAAAGCCTAGCTAGAAAGTTTGAAGCAGTTGTAAAAGCTTACAATTTGAAAGTTTAGATAGATAGATGAGAGAGATGTTGCAAACATGTTGCTAGCAAGTTGTTAGCATAATTTTAACACGATTAGGATGTTGCTACCATGTTTTTAATGTGATTAGCATGTTGTTAACCTATTTCTAGCATAATTAACATGTTGCTAACATGTTTCTAGCATGATTAACATGTTGCTACCACGTTTTTAATATGATCTGCATGTTGTTAGCATGTTGCTAACATGTTTCTAACATAATTAGCATGTTGCTAGTATGTTGTTAGTATGGTTAACATGTTGTTAATATTGATAACCATTTTAACACAATTAGCATTCTGTTAGCATGCTTCTAACATGTTTAGCTTGTTGCTAGCATATTGCTAGCATGTGTAATGCAATTACCATGTTGTTTTCATGTTTACAGCATGATTAACATGTTGTTAGCATATTGCTAACATTTTTTTGAACACAATTTGCCTTTTGTTAGCATGTTTTTAACATGGTTAGCATGTTCCTAACATATTGCTAGCATGTTTTAATGTAATTAACATGTTGTAGTATGTTGTTAGCATGGTTAAAATGTTGCAAAAATGATTAAAATGTTATTGCCAATTAGCATGTTGCTTACATGTTTCTAACATGGTTAGCATTTTGCTAAAATTTGTTGTAACACAATTAGCATTTTGTTAGCATGTTTCTAACATAGTTAACATGTTGCTAACATTTTGCTAGCACGTTTTAATGTAATTAACATGTAGTATGTTGTTAGCATGGTTAGAATGTTGCTAAAATGATTAAAATGTTATTGGCAATTAGCATGTTGCTAACATGTTTCTAACATGGTAGGCATATTGCTAACATGTTTCTAACATTATTAACGTTACGATATTGCTAACATTTTTAACACAATTACCATTTTTAGCATGTTTCTAACATGGTTAGCTTGTTGCTAACATATTGCTAGCATGTTTTAATGCTGTTAGCATGTTGTTTGCATGTTTCTAACACGATTAACATGTTGATAGCATATTGCTAACATTTTTTAACACAGCATTTTTTAACATGTTTCTAGCATGGTTAGCATGTTAACTTTTTTTACACAATTAGCATTTTGTTATCATGTTTCTAAAAAGGTTAGCATGTTGCTAACATATTGCTAGCACGTTTTAATGTAATTAACGTTGTAGTATGTCGTTAGCGTGGTTAAAATGTTGCTAAAATAATTAAAATGTTATTGGCAATTAGCATATTGCTAACATGTTTCTAACATTATTAACGTTACGATTTTGCTAACATTTTTAACACAATTACCATTTTTAGCATGTTTCTAGCATGAATGACGTTGCTAACATATTGCTAGCATGTTTTAATGCAGTTAGCATGTTTCTAACATGATTAACATGCTGCTAGCCTATTGCTAACATTTGAATACAAATAGCCTTTTGTTATCATGTTTCTAACATGCTTAACATGTTGCTAGAATGTTGCTAACATTTTTAACACAATTAACATTTTGTTAGCATGTTTCGAGCATGAATGACATGTTGCTAGCATGTTTCTAGGATGATTAGCATGTTATCAGCATGTTATTTGCAATGTGATTTAAAATGTTGCTAACATGAATGAAAAAAATCTAGCTAAAAAGCAGCTAAAACCAAATAAACCAAAACAAAACCAGCTGAATTAGCAAAAAGCTATTAACAGCTTTAGCCTTTAAACTAGCTATTTTCAGCTTAGACCAGCTAAGTCCAGCTAAAAAATGGCCAAAAACACTTTAAAACCGGCCCGGGACACCAGCCAACCAATTTAGGCTGGTTTTAGCTGTTTTTCAATATGGAGTTGTTAAGTTTTGCTATAGCAATAGATGGCTTAAATGCACCATAAGTGTTGCTAAGTGTCACTGGATCAGTTAGAAAAGATACAGCAACTAACTTCAGATCAGTCAGTTTGGTGGTTGTAGCTTTAAAGCTCTAGGAGGAGATTAGATTTTGACTAGATTTTGGCTCAGAAGAAAAAAAAGCAGCTTAAATAGCAGATCAGTAAATGTCAGTAACTTTCTCAAGCCAACGTAACAAAACAAAATAGAAAAGATCAAAAGAAAACCAGCTAAAAAAAATCAACAGGAAAAAAAAAAGTACCACATAACACCATCTACAACACAACAGGCCCACATTATCTGCATAGAAGAAAACAAATGCAAATGAGATGTAGACGTGTAGAAAACTACCAAAACTGAAATAATCAAGTATTCTTGATGAGAATGGGTGTGGAGTCATGTGACACAAAATCTTCATTTGAACTTGACTGGTTGAACTTTACTGACTACACTGGGAAACGCTGGGTGTTAATGTTCAGTTGGAAATAGAAACACACAGCTGAAGTGTTGAAATTACATGTAACACCCATTATTTTACCTGCATAAAATTTGAAGTTTAAAAAAGAACACTATTGCAAATTATGCAGTCCTTTTCAAATGTTGACCCGAGCATGTGTGCATTTCCGCATATGTGCTTATCGTGTGATTGTTAAGCAGAAATTCCTCATTTGTCTGTATTAATTTAAAAGAAAAAAAAGGAGGAGGAAAAAAAAGTGTTCGTTTAATATGCATGAAAGCTTCCCACTGGCCTCTGGAAAAGGGAGATAAAGTGGACATATCTCTGAGAGTTATGATAAGTGTGTGTATTTGTTTGCACATGTGTGTGTGCCTGAGACATATCTCTGAGCAGTATGATAAGACACATCAGCACGTAACAACACAGCGAAATGGAGGGAGGAGGGGGAGAACGGATGCAGGGAGAGATTGGAAAAAAATGAATGACACAAGGGGGCGTTTCTATTTCTCTCTCTCTCACTCAGTGTGGGTCCTCTGGGAAAGGTCGTGCGGCACAATGCAAACATGTCTGTGTGAATAGCTCGATGGGAAGAGGACAGCTGTTTGAGATGACAGCGATGGCTGCTAATGCTCAATCTGTCTACCTCCCCACAGACCTATTCATACACACACACTCGCACAATGACCACAATGAGTTAGCCACAAAGCACAAATGTGCTACTAACACATATACTGTACACACTTACCACTTGTGCATGACAGAATGACAGCCTCGGTTCCTGTGTTGCGCCTTAATGGGCGAAATATCCTGTCTGTAACATTCACTGACACATAAGAAGTCATAACAGGAGAGTGAGTTATCGTAGAATGTTGTGATATATGTTACAAGTTTTGGAAACATTCACAGGCATGTATGTTTTTCGCTGCTAAGATCTGTTATTGCACTCTTTTTTGCTTGTGCACAACTAGAAACACTTTAGACAAATATGCAAATTAAAATGCAAGCCAAAAATAAAACTTCTATCATTAAATAATCACCCTCATGTCGTTCCAAACCCGTAAGACCTTCATTCATCTTCGGAAGACAAATTAAGATATTTTTGATGAAATCCGAGAGCTTTCTGACCCTGTATAGACAGCAACGCAAATGACTTTAAGTAAGTTTAAGGCCCAGAAACGTAGTAAGGACATTGATAAAATAGTCCATGTGACATCAGTGGTTCAACCTTAATTTCATGAAGCTATGAAAATACTTTTTGCATGCAAAGAAAAAAAATAATGACTTTATTCAACAATTGTTTCTCTGCTGCTGACACAGGAGCCGCCGTTTTGATGTAGAATGTCCATCTCTCTTGGTTTATCGTCTGTATATTCTGGTTCAAATTAGTAAGGCTGGGCAAATAATTGTAAGTCATCCTCTCTGTCGAAATCTTCAGACATGTTTACATTTTATGTACAGCATGCATCTTCCTCTGCTTGTAAACAATGCCCAGTGCATCCAGGTTCTACAGCACAATGCTGGCTCCTGCTTCAGCAGAACCACACACATGCGTTGTGCTACTCTTGTAAATAAGCACTGAAAACTTACACTGAAGTAGGGATGTGCGATATATATTGTCTGCGACAGTGGTGGGCAGTAACGAAGTAGTTGTAATTCGTTACTGTACTTAAGTACATTTTTCAAGTATCTGTACTTTACTGGAGTAGTTTTATTTTGAGTAACTTTCACTTTTACTTCACTACATTCCAAAGCGTAAGATCGTACTTTTTACTTCACTACATTTCATAAACATATCGTTACCTCCTATAATATATCACGTGCTCTGAGACGCACAAGCGGTGTCTGCTTCATGAACAAACTGATTCCTTTCAATGAACCTGTTAATCTGATTCGCCAATCGCACCAAACGATTCATTCACGAATTAGAATGATCCGATTGCAGCTGTTCTCGAGTCGAAAACCCATTGATTCAAATGATCCGTTTAGAGCGAGTCTCCAGTCAACTGAATTCACAAGTAAGAACCGGGAGATCTTGTGCGCGCTCGCGCGACTGATGCTGCGAAAAGTAAGTTACTAATGTCGAATTTTAGGATTAATTATTATAACTGAAAATCATATTTAGGTCAAAACTGTCCGTTGTTTGTGAATTACATCTGCTGTAAAAGGTGATCTGTTTAAGCGCACTGAAATGCTTGAATTCAAAAACGAAAAATTTAAATAACAGCTTAAATAAAATAACTCATGTGATGTAACGTTAGCAGTTTTATTAAAATGCTACACATGTAGCGCTACGTGACGTCTGTTTTTATATTGTTTAGCAACAGTATACATTTTTATATTGTTTGGATCAGCTGGAGTAGACAGATATAAATGTTTATTCAACCATACTGAAAATAAGTAAATATTGTTAGCTGATGCTAACTGTCTAGCTGCTTGCTGGTGCTAAGTTGAGATAATTTTTTAGATATAAAGTCCACATATTTTTATTCAACCACCTAGATAGATTACATCCGAGGGAAAAAGAAAGGGTGTCATGCTCAGATCATGGTAACTACATTAATTATCAAAGTGGAAAGTGATGCCCTCTGGGAACATTTGGCCATGGGTGTTTTTACATGGACAATATTTGAAAGGAAAAAATCATTTTGATAATATAATTATATTTTCCTTAAAATGTTCTTCTTAACTTCAGTCCTTATTCTCAAGTCATATATAACTGTGATGTTATGCAAAACAAGCTTTACTTGTTCACACTTTTTTCTTACTGGTGAAAATATGGTGGTCAAATCTGTTTTCTCTCAGGGACATTGCTGTGTAAGCTTCACACTGAATATTACTACATCACTCTCGTCAACATAGTCAATATCAACAACAGTAGGATTATAAAAAATATGTGCTGCCTATATAAAATTGCAAAATAAATCTATCAGTACTTTTTTACTTAAGTACATAAAAAATCGGGTACTTTTGTACTTTCACTCGAGTAAAATTGAAAGAGGAGCACTTTTACTTTTACTAGAGTAATATTTTATTATACGTATCTGTACTTTTACTCGAGTACTCAAATTGTGTACTTCGTCCACCACTGGTCTGCGATAATATTGTAATAGAGTGTTTATGCGACGCATCATTAATCAGCCATATGGGCAGCTCTGAATGTAAACAATGCCACTGAACCAAACAAAACGTACAAATTTTGCTGACCATTGCTGCTGAAAATGGTTTGTTCTTGTCATGTTTTGGGCTGTACTAATCGGTCGGACTGAGAAAAACATCTGGAGTACTATAGACTGCCAAAAGTTATAACAAATCAAAGAGAAGAGTGCAAAAACTGTCTGAGGAACAAAAGGCCAAATGTTTGTGGCTGGCCAAACTGAACCGGGATTTCCAGGGCAAGCATTTTTGACAACATTCGTGTTTGTTCTTATCATTTCCGGTCAGATAGGTGAAATATCTAATATCTTAATTAATACTACTTGTATGTATCTTTACCACCTATTAACTTTAGTTTGTCAAAATATTGTGCCCTTTCCTGCTTACTAAGTCAATCTCTATATAATTTAGCAGCTTCCACATGTTTTTTTCCGTGGTTTAGACAGCATAAACTAGCAGAGCACTGTATTCAGTAGTACATTAACCATGCAGTTAAAGCTGTTGTTTACATCCGAGTATCTTCAATATGGCGCGCATCCGGGTAACTGACCAAACCATAATGTAAGTGCAAACCCCCTGTTGTTGTTTTAACGATGTGCGATTTGACATTATAGAGTATATTGCAAAAAGCAAACAAAATACACCTACAGAATGCACACATACATTATGTGATGAAACAACTCAAGAGCAGAAAATGTATATATTTATATAATTTCATCTAGTTAATCAATATCTCACGAAAAGTGAGTTTTTTCTTCACAAATCAGCATGGTTACAAATGTGATATTGATTTTCACAATAAACAGTTCAATAAACAATATGTTAATATTAAGAGACTTACGTTTTAGTCACTATATTGCCAACAAAAATCATTCCAAACACAGCCACAGCGCTGTTTTGCGTCTCTGAGAGACATGAGGGTGTTTCGTTCCTGAATGAATCAACCGTTTAAATGATTCGGTTCAGTCGCAATGACTCACTTATTAACAGCGACTTCAAAATGCTACCACCTACTGGCGCTTTTAGTTTCACATTTAAGGTATCTTTTCAATTTTAAAACAATTTCAAATATCAGTATTCAACGTTTCATGTTAAAAATATCAAAACATTATTTATGCATTTGTAACTGCTGGTTAAAGTATCCTATGTCCTTCTAAGCTGCATTAACATGTGTAAATACATCTAAATGTCACTTCATATGTAACTTCTGCAAAGATGAATTTTGTTGATACTGATTTCATTTGTTTGGTAACAGCCTAAATGTATTATTATTATAACTGACTGATTAAATGTAAGAATTTGACTCATGCACACTTTTAGAAAAAAATGGCTTTATAAAGGTAAAAATTATTAGAAAGGAATAATTTTTGTCACTGCTGTGAACTGACCACACAGAATATGAAGAATATTAAAAACTTCAGGAGTCAGCTGTTCACAGTAGTCCTTAACATATCAGCACAATAACGCACTCAGGAAAATATCACTTAATTTTCGTTATCGATAAAATCCCAGAAAATATTAAGATATTATTTTTAGTCAATATCGCACACCCCTACACGGAAGAGAAGAAATTGTTGAATAAAGGCGCTATTTTTGTTTTCTTTGCGCACGAAGCTTCATAAAAGTAAAGTTAAACCACTGATGTCACATGGACTATTTTAACGATGTCCTTACCGCATTTCTTCTTGAATGATTCAGTTGTGTTGCTGTCTATGCAGGGTCAGAAAGCTCTCGGATTTCATTAAAATATCTTAATTTGTGTTCCAAAAATGAATGCAGGTCTTATGAGTTTGGAACGAAATGAGAGTGAGTAATTATTAACAGAATTTCCATTCTTGGGAGCTGGGAACTGTCCCTTTAAGCTGTCCCTAACTGTCCCTTTTAAGTCTGAAATGCTACCTTCTGGCTCAACTAATGGAGTTTGTCCAATCACTGACAGACAAGGGGAGTGTCTGGGAAACCTGATTGGAAACAATCATTAGACTGATACTAGTAAACTAGATTGATAAACTAGTAGTGCAAAAATCACAGAACGACCATTTAAAATGAACATATCTGTGGTAAAAGTAGAGAAAAATACTATGGAAAGAAGTAGAAATCAGAGATGGAGAGAGAAGGTTGAGGAAAAAAAACTGCCAAGCTAATTAAAGACAGCCTACAGGCAAAGCTAGGGGGCTGGGAGGATCGTCGAGGAAGGTGTCATCACACACACATACACTTTCCTCTTCTCTCCTCTTCCTTCTCTGGCCTTTGATAAGACAGAGGTGCTAGACTGGGCCTCACCAGCACCATGTATAATCACGATAGAGCGAGAGAGAGCGTACGAGAGAGAGCGAGGGGTTTGTTTGGCTG